>JAGVVM010020147.1:10000-12500 GCA_019149425.1 Psidium friedrichsthalianum
GCACGAACCATGCAGAATGGCCGATCGACCGATCGATGCACCACTCATGCAGAGCGGCCAATCGACCGATCGATGCACGACTCATGCGAAGCGGCCGATCGATCGATCCACGACTCATGCCGAGCGCCCGAGCGGCCGATGCACGACTCATGCGGAGCGCCCGAACGGCCGATGCACGACTCATGCGGAGCGCCCGAACGGCCGATGCATGACTCATGTTGAACAGGTGATGCATGACTCATGTTGAACGGCCGATCGATGCTTGACTCGTGCGGAACGACCGATCGACCCATGCACGACCCATGCCGAACGGCCGATCGATCGCTCGGCCATGACCCGTGCAGTCGGCAAATCCGCTCGGCCACGACGTGGGCGCTCGGCCAAGTCACTCGGCCACGACCGTGCGATCGGCCAAATTAGCCGGTCACGACCCGTGCATCGGCCGGTCACGATCCATCTGATCGGCCACTACGCTCGGTCATGGCCCGTACGATCGGCCAAGTCGCTCGGCCACGACCCGTTCGCTCGGCCGAGTCGCACGGCCATGGCCCGTGCATTGGCCGGCCACGACCGGTGCGGTCGGCCAATCGCTCGGGCACGACCCTCGCTCGGCCGATGACCGGCCAAGTTGATCGGCCGATAGGCCAATGCACGAATCGTGCGGAATGACCGATCGACCGATCCACGACTCATGCGGAGCAGCTGATCGATCGATCGATCGGTTGATGCACAACTCATGCGGGAGGGCCGATCGACCCATGCACGACTCACACCGAACGGCCGATCCATGCACGACTCATGCCGAACGGCCGATCCATGCACGACTCACCCCGAACGGCCGATCGACCGATCCATGCACGACTCATGCCTAACGACCGATCCATGCACGACTCATGCCTAACGCCGATCACCGGCCAAGTTGAACGTCCGATTGGCCGATGTACGGCTCACGCTGAATGCCCGAACGATCGATGCAAGGTTCATGCGGGACGATCGGCCGTCGATTGATGCACGACTCATGCGGGACGACCGATCGACCGATCCATGCACGAATCATGGCCAACGGTTGATCGATCGATCGATGCACGACTCATGCACAACGGCCGATCGATCGATGCACGACTGATGGGGATTGACCGATCGATGCATGACCCATGCTGACCGGCCGATCAACTGATGCGGATCGGCCGATCGATGCACGACCCATGCCGAACGGACGAGCGATCGATTAGCGGCTCGTGCCGAGAGGGCGAGCGTTAGATTCACGAATCATGCCGAGTGGCCGAGGAATCGATGCGTGCGTCGTGCGGATTAACCAGTGCCCGCCCAGCATCGATCGATTTTGAAAAATGGTGAAAGAGTGTCGATGCATCATTCGCTAGGACGTGTCGTGCTTTGTAGAACTTGCATGAGTCTCGATGTACCATTCACTGACACGGAGCGTCTGGTTTTCTCAAAAACGAGGTGAAGGATGATTTGGAAGAATTGAGACAAGAAGAATATTTGAACTCCAGTTGCGGCAAAGCTTTGATGGTCATAACTCCTAAGCATTTGACGTTACCAAACGGCGGCTCGTGTCAAGCCCCCTTTGCCAGTAGCGCGTGTGCGTCGGTTGATTCGAGCCTCTTTTCAAACTTCAAAATACCGACGCTTAGGTTTCATCCAAGTTATGACCATCAAAGCTTTTGCGCAAACTGGAGTTCAATATATTCTTCTTGTCTCAATTCTTCCAAATCTTCCTTCACCTCGTTTTTGAGAAAACCAGACGCTCCGTGTCAGTGAATGGTACATCGAGACTCATGCAAGTTCTACAAAGCACGACACGTCCTAGCGAATGATGCATCGACACTCTTTCACCATTTTTCAAAATCGATCGATGCTGGGCGGGCACTGGTTAATCCGCACGACGCACGCATCGATTCCTCGGCCACTCGGCATGATTCGTGAATCTAACGCTCGCCCTCTCGGCACGAGCCGCTAATCGATCGCTCGTCCGTTCGGCATGGGTCGTGCATCGATCGGCCGATCCGCATCAGTTGATCGGCCGGTCAGCATGGGTCATGCATCGATCGGTCAATCCCCATCAGTCGTGCATCGATCGATCGGCCGTTGTGCATGAGTCGTGCATCGATCGATCGATCAACCGTTGGCCATGATTCGTGCATGGATCGGTCGATCGGTCGTCCCGCATGAGTCGTGCATCAATCGACGGCCGATCGTCCCGCATGAACCTTGCATCGATCGTTCGGGCATTCAGCGTGAGCCGTACATCGGCCAATCGGACGTTCAACTTGGCCGGTGATCGGGCGTTAGGCATGAGTCGTGCATGGATCGGTCGTTAGGCATGAGTCGTGCATGGATCGGTCGATCGGCCGTTCGGGGTGAGTCGTGCATGGATCGGCCGTTCGGCATGAGTCGTGCATGGATCGGCCGTTCGGTGTGAGTCGTGCATGGGTCGATCGGCCCTCCGCATGAGTTGTGCATCAACCGATCGATCGAT
>JAGVVM010020147.1:47500-53848 GCA_019149425.1 Psidium friedrichsthalianum
GTAATGCATCGGTCGATCGGCCGTTCAACTTGGCCGGTCATCGGCCGAGCGTGCTGGCCGAGCTCACGGGTCGTGGCCGAGCAACGCACAAGTCATGGCCGAGCGAATTGGCCGAGCGGACGGATCGTGGCCCAGCGAATCGGCCGAGCGCACGGGTCGTGGCCGGCCAATGCACGGCGCATGGCCGTGCGGAGCGGCCGAGCGCGCGAGTCGTGACCGAGCGAATTAGCCGAGATCGCCGGTCGCGGCCGGCCAGTGCACGGGTCATGGCCGAGCGTCTTGGCCGAGCGCACGGGTCGTGCATCGGTCGATCGGCCGCTCCGCATGGGTCATGCATCGGTCGATGGGCCGTTCAGCATGAGTCGTGCATCGGTCGATCGGCCGTTCAGCATGAGTCGTGCATCGGTCGCTCGACCGTTCAATTGACACGCAAGTTCCGACCGATCGCTTATCGATCATTTCTCGTCCGATTGAATCCATTCTTGTTTCAAAAATTTTTTGAGTCAAGAAAATGGCCTGCCATTGTTTTCCCCATCTCCCAAGTATTTTTTTTTTCTTATTTTGTATTTTTTTTAATTTTTTAATTGCCAATTTTTTTAAAAAAATCTGGTTGGCGAAATTTTTTTCTTGACTTTCCATAATTTAGTTCACATTTTCCTACACATCCTTGCAAAAAATCGCATCCAAATTCAATTTCTACATTTTTTTAGAGACGTGGTGCCATCTCAAGCATGGTGAATGTCTACTCCTGCTGGGAGAAAAACTGCTCATAAGGCTCTTTAGGGGGGTAGAGGTGCTTCGGTTGGGGTGACGGGCAATGTTGAGCTGTGCAAGATCCATGCTACGGGCACACAAATGAGGCGTTCATGAATCAATAATGGAACAAACGGAGCATCTCTACGCAAATATATGGACGACCCTTGCATCGCGTGGCTCCCCCTCACGCAGGCATTCATGGCCGATTGCATGGGTCGTGGTCGAGCGACTTGGTCGGCCATTGGCCGAGTTCACCGGACGCGGCCGAGCGACTTGTTTGGCCGTTGGCCGAGCACGCGGGCCTTGGCTGAGCGAGTTGACCGAGAGCACGGGTACGTGGCCGAGCCACTTGGCCGGCCATTGGCCGAGCACTCGGGCCTTGGTCGAGCGAATTGGCCGGCCATTGAGCATGAAATGGGGAACACGACCCATGGGCATGAATGAGCGACGATCTTGTGACGATTAGGCAATGATCGAGCGATGGTTGAGTCCCGATCAAGCCAAAGATCAAACCATGACCGAGACCTTAACGGGTCGAGGGGAGGGGAGATTGAGGCGAGATAAGGTCGAGATCAAAGCGACGATTCAGCCATGATCGACACATGACCTCGCTCTCGTGTCTAGCGTTGCGGGTGAGCCATGATTTTTTGAATTGGTGAACGACCCTTGAGCATCGATGAGCCAACAATCATGTCGCGATCAGATGATGGTCGAGCAATGATTGAGTCCCGATCGAGCCAATATCAAACCATGACCGAGGCCATGATTAGCCAAGGGGAGGGGAGATTGAGGCCAGATTCGGAGGAGATCGAAGCGATGACTAAGCCATGGTCGACGTATGATCTTGATTTTTCGCGTCTAGCGGTGCGGATGTGGCCTTGTTTGATGGGTTCATGCGCTCTTTGAGTTCTCATGCTCAATGAGTCATGGATTGGTCGGCTTGGTTTACTTCCAGTGTACGCGATGGCGTGTGAGAGATGATAAGAATGTGTGTGTTGGCAGGCTCCGTGCTGGTGCATCGAACTGCTTCCCACACCTTCGATCAAGTTTTGCTCCACGAGCTAAATGTGGATGCAAAAAGCGGGTTCCTGTGTTGCATACCCTATTGTGACGGAAATCTGTGCCTATCGTTGTCCCTTTCAACGCGACATCCTCTTCGGGTGCTCGGTTGGACGAGATAGTGGGGCTCGTGTTCCACGAACATCTCATTTTGGATGTTGTTCGGACGGACCGCGAGTTCTTACTTGTTATCTCGGATGCGGAACCTTGTCCATGGGTGTTGGGGTCATCGGCCCTTGTTCCCGATCTCAAGCGTCTATCGCTTTTACTGGAATGACGCTCTTGCCTTGTCCTTGACCGCGTGGAGCTCTCGGGCTCTCACGATGGATCATGCTTGGCGGACGTCGTGAAGGAATGCTACCTGGTTGATCCTGCCAGTAGTCATATGCTTGTGACACGGTCCGGGCGAAGAGGCAAATCCGAAGAGGTTCAGAACGAAGAAAATCTCCGTGTCTTGCGAGAGAATCTCCTAGAGAATGTCTGATGGATTCTAGAAGGGGTAATATTGTAATTGTATATTGATGTAATTAAGGCAAGTAGGTGGTAGATCGGGAGATGCAATCTCATTAGATCAAAGGGGAGACTACGGTTTTATCGCACGTTGTATCTAAGGAGTTCCTCCCCCTCATTTGTATCATCTCATCTCACGAGTAATACAATCAGAGCTTCTCTCTCTAGTTTCTCTCTCTAAGAGTTCGGAAGGCGAGTGGGAGTGATCGAGGTGAGCGAGGGAAAGGCTGACTTGGGAAGGTGTTCCTAAGGCCGCACGAGCGATTGATCGGTGATTCGATCGGCCCGTGACAAGTGGTATCAGAGCCATCGTCCAGTGCGTAGCCAGATTCATCAAGGGGTGTGATGGATCCAGTGTCTGAGACAGCCGCTGCTCATGGTGAGAAGGCCGTGGAAGAGCGCGGACGTGATGCTGAGAAGGCCGGCAAGGCAAAGAAGAGTCGTGCTCGATCGAGTTCGAGGGATGCAATGGGGCTCTTGGAGACTCGGGTGGCAAAGATGGAGATTGCTCTCGCAGACGTCCAAGGCATGGTCGGGGATCTAGCTGAGAACGCCGATGGAGACGTGTCCGGGAAGGAGGTGCTCGAGGCCGAAGTGCAAGAGCTCAAATCCGGCATGGGGGAGCTCCGAGGCGAGATGCTGGGAACCTTGACGTGCACCGCTGAAGAACTCCGATCGGAGAACGATAACTTACGAGCCTTGGTCGAGGCTATGCGCGAGGAGCTGGACGCGCTCAAGGGGAAAGTTGCTGAAGTTGAAGCTGCACGTGTGAACGGGGTGATCACCGTGCAACCTGCTCCACGAGTGGACGCTCCGAAGCCGAAAGAGTTCAAGGGCTCAAGGGTGGCCAAGGACGTGGACAACTTCCTATGGCACGTGAACCAGTACTTCAACGCGACGGGGATAGCTGATGATGCCCTAAAGGTTAGTACTGTTGCCATGTATCTTACCGAAAACGCACTACTGTGGTGGCGTCGTAGGTGTGACGAACGAAGTGGTGGACCGATCACTTCTTGGGAGAACGTTGCCGAGTTTCGTTCTACCCGGCGTATGCGGAGGAGGGGAAAGGGAAAATGAGGATAGAGAGTGGAAGGGGGGGGGGGGGGAAGAGTATGTGGGGGGAGGAGGGAGGGGGGAAGGAGAAAGAGGGGGGGGAGAGGGCGGGGGGGGGGAAGGGGGGGAAGGAAGAGGAAGAAAAGAGGAGAGGAGGGGGGAAGGGGAAAGAGAGGGAGAGGGAAAAAGAGAAGAAGAGAGGGAGGGGGGGGGAAGAGGGGAGAGAGAAGGAGGAAGGAGGGAGCGAGGAGAGGAAGAGGGAAGGAGGGAGGGGGGAAGAAAAAAGGGGGGGGGGGAGGGGACGGGGAGGGGGGAGGGGAGGAGGGGAAAGGGGGGGAAAAGGAAGAGAAGGAGGGAGGAGCGGAGGAGGAAGAAAGAGAAAAGGGAAAGGAGGGGGGAAAAAGAGAGAAGGAGAGGAGGAAACCTTGACGTGCACCGCTGAAGAACTCCGATCGGAGAACGATAACTTACGAGCCTTGGTCGAGGCTATGCGCGAGGAGCTGGACGCGCTCAAGGGAAAGTTGCTGAAGTTGAAGCTGCACGTGTGAACGGGGTGATCACCGTGCAACCTGCTCCACGAGTGACGCTCCGAAGCCGAAAGAGTTCAAGGGCTCAAGGGTGGCCAAGGACGTGGACAACTTCCTATGGCACGTGAACCAGTACTTCAACGCGACGGCGATATCTGATGATGCCCTAAAGGTTAGTACATGTGCCATGTATCTTACCGAAAACGCACTACTGTGGTGGCGTCGTAGGTGTGACGAACGAAGTGGTGGACCGATCACTTCTTGGGAGGACTTTCGTTGCGGAGTTTCGCAAGCAGGTTCTACCCGGCGTATGCGGAGGAGGAAGCCCGAGAGGAACTCCGACGCTTGGAACAAAGGGGAAGCGTCGGGACTATGTGAAGAGTTCTCGGAGCTGCTGCTTCAAATCTCGACAATGAGCGACACCGAGGCCTACTACCAATTTCTTGGGGGTCTCAAGCCGTATGTGGAAGCAGGAGATCAAGCGCGTCGCGGGCTCTGGATCTCGCATCGGCCATGGCTGCGGCCGAGTCGATGGTGGAGTACAGCCGACTCCAGTGAGAGCAAGCCAGACTTCCACCGAGGGAGAAGAGCGTTGGTGGGGAGAGATCGTTGTGGAAAGTTCATCGCCCAAGCCATAACAACAGCCACCAACTGCTCCACTAGGGCGAAGACGGAGCTTCAAGTAGCGGAAGCAGTGGAAAGCCCCACGAGAAGAGGCGATTCCAGGTGAAGTGTTCTTGTGCGACGACCGCACTTTGCACGCGATTGCTCGGCCAAAAGGGCACAAATCGCATCGGTGATCCAAGGCCAAGGAGGAAGAAAAGAAGCAAGCCGAGAAGCAGACGAGACGTCGACTCGGACGAACTTGCGGAGTCCTTAGCTCGATCCAAATCGAAGAAAGAGGGAAAGACAAAGGGGATGTGTTCGTATGAAATCGAAGATCGGCGGACACCACGATGAATGCATTGTGTTGGATACCGGGGGGTCCGATTATTCATCTCCGAGGAAGCTGAAAAGAAACGAGACATTCAGGTTGAGAGAGAAGGGATAGCTGAAGACCGTAAACTCCAAAGCAAGTGCCTATTGCGGGGTTAGCCCGAGGCGTGGAGATCCATATAGGCAATGGGACGAGCAAGGAAGATCTGAGGTAATCCCCTTAGACGGACTATGATGTTAGTAATGGGAGTGGGACCATGACAGGATCGATGCGATGCTACTCCCGTTCGCGGACGCATCTGCGACTATGGCTGAACAACTCAGGGGAACAGTGCGTGTTCGATCCAGAGGAAGTCGGGGACTGGCAAACCACAAGATGCTCTCGGCCAGCAAACCACCAAAGGGGCTAGGAAGCCGGCGAGCGAGACTTCGTAGCCGGATGAAGGAGGTAGATCCCGAAGGTGGATGGACGAAGTCCGAAGGAGGTACCCAAGGTTCTGAAGAGTTCTCACGAAGGACGTGTGCCTCCGGAGCTGCCGAAGAAGATGCCACCTGATGAGGGAGGTGGATCTATCGGATCGAGCTGCGATCAACGCCTCGACGCCTGCTATGGACCCATACAGGATGGCTCCAGAACCGAATAACTGAGGAGGAAACAACTGTGAAAAAGGATGCTGATTTGGGGTATATTGCCGATCGAAGGCTCCGTTCGCGTGCGCGGTTCTATTCAGAAGAAGCATGAATACCCACCCCGTTTGTCCCTCCTGTCGGGCCACAATCGATCGGGCGAGATACAGACACCGATCGCTCGGCGATGAGACGGGCCATTTAAGTGGGATGGGGGTGCCCGGATGTTTGTGGGGGGAAGAGTTGGTCGCGAAGTGTTTGTAGCGACGAATACGATCACAGGCGGAACAGCAGTCCGATGGATCAAGTTCGAGTTGATGTCACACAAGTCATGGCGGGACGGGGGATCCATGCACGACTCACTGCATAACGGCCTATCACCGGACTCAAAACCAAAGGTGTGATATAACGGCGATGCCTGAATGTGTGCGACTCGCGGCTGATGAGGCGTTGCCAGGATTACAGACCGATGCACAGGCTCATACGGCGGGGTGATGGTGTGTTACGATCGCGGGATGCACGGACTTGCGGTGTAGCTGAGCGGTGTGTGGTGGTGGTGTGGTACGATAAGACCTATGCATAGGCTCACATTCCGAACGGAGTCCGATCCAGCACGAATCATGCCCTAAAAGGGGGGGTGCGATCGGGAATCATGCCAACGGGGTGTGTGGGGGTTGGTGCGATAGATGGCACACGACCCATGTTGGGATCAGGTGCTGTTGGGGTCCATACGAGCGATTGAAAGAGGACCATGATTGGGGATTGAGGTGTTCCCCGATCGATGCATGACCCATGTCTGGAAACGGGGTCCGACAAATGATGCGGAATCGGGTGAAAATCATAAAAATTAACGAAAACAAACAAAGAAAAGTATAAAAAT
>JAGVVM010020148.1:5000-14479 GCA_019149425.1 Psidium friedrichsthalianum
ATTTTTTGAGTCAAGAAAATGGCCTGCCATTGTTTTCCCCATCTCCCAAGTATTTTTTTTTCTTATTTTGTATTTTTTTTAATTTTTTAATTGCCAATTTTTTTTAAAAAAATCTGGTTGGCGAAATTTTTTTCTTGACTTTCCATAATTTAGTTCACATTTTCCTACACATCCTTGCAAAAAATCGCATCCAAATTCAATTTCTACATTTTTTTAGAGACGTGGTGCCATCTCAAGCATGGTGAATGTCTACTCCTGCTGGGAGAAAAACTGCTCATAAGGCTCTTTAGGGGGGTAGAGGTGCTTCGGTTGGGGTGACGGGCAATGTTGAGCTGTGCAAGATCCATGCTACGGGCACACAAATGAGCGTTCATGAATCAATAATGGAACAAACGGAGCATCTCTACGCAAATATATGGACGACCCTTGCATCGCGTGGCTCCCCCTCACGCAGGCATTCATGGCCGATTGCATGGGTCGTGGTCGAGCGACTTGGTCGGCCATTGGCCGAGTTCACCGGACGCGGCCGAGCGACTTGTTTGGCCGTTGGCCGAGCACGCGGGCCTTGGCTGAGCGAGTTGACCGAGAGCACGGGTACGTGCCGGCGCCACTTGGCCGGCCATTGGCCGAGCACTCGGGCCTTGGCCGAGCGAATTGGCCGCCATTGAGCATGAAATGGGGAACACGACCCATGGGCATGAATGAGCGACGATCTTGTGACGATTAGGCAACGATCGAGCGATGGTTGAGTCCCGATCAAGCCAAAGATCAAACCATGACCGAGACCTTAACGGGTCGAGGGGAGGGGAGATTGAGGCGAGATAAGGTCGAGATCAAAGCGACGATTCAGCCATGATCGACACATGATCTCGCTCTCGTGTCTAGCGTTGCGGGTGAGCCATGATTTTTTGAATTGGTGAACGACCCTTGAGCATCGATGAGCCAACGATCATGTCGCGATCAGATGATGGTTGAGCGATGATTGAGTCCCGATCGAGCCAATGTCAAACCATGACCGAGGCCATGATTGGCCAAGGGGAGGGGAGATTGAGGCGAGATTCGGAGGAGATCGAAGCGATGACTAAGCCATGGTCGACGCATGATCTTGGTTTTTCGCGTCTAGCGGTGCGGATGTGGCCTTGTTTGATGGGTTCATGCGCTCTTTGAGTTCTCATGCTCAATGAGTCATGGATTGGTCGGCTTGGTTTACTTCCAGTGTACGCGATGGCGTGTGAGAGATGATAAGAATGTGTGTGTTGGCAGGCTCCGTGCTGGTGCATCGAACTGCTTCCCACACCTTCGATCAGGTTTTGCTCCATGAGCTAAACGTGGATGCAAAAAGCGGGTTCCTGTGTTGCATACCCTATTGCGACGGAAATTTGTGCCTATCGTTGTCCCTTTCAACGCGACATCCTCTTCGGGTGCTCGGTTGGACGAGATAGTGGGGCTCGTGTTCCACGAACATCTCATTTTCGATGTTTGTTCGGACGGACCGCGAGTTCTTACTTGTTCTCTCGGATGCGGAACCTTGTCCATGGGTGTTGGGGTCATCGGCCCTTGTTCCCGATCTCAAGCGTCTATCGCTTTTACTGGAATGACGCTCTTGCCTTGTCCTTGACCGCGTGGAGCTCTCGGGCTCTCACGATGGATCATGCTTGGCGGACGTCGTGAAGGAATGCTACCTGGTTGATCCTGCCAGTAGTCATATGCTTGTGACACGGTCCGGGCGAAGAGGCAAATCCGAAGAGGTTTTCAGAACGAAGAAAAGATCGTGTCTTGCGAGAGAATCTCCTAGAGAATTCTGGAGGATTCTAGAAGGGGTAATATTGTAATTGTATATTGATGTAATTAAGGCAAGTAGGTGGTAGATCGGGAGATGCAATCTCCACCGTTAGATCAAAGGGGAGATCTACGGTTTATATCGCACGAGAACTTGGTATAAGGGGCTCTCCTCCCCCTCATTTGTATCATCTCATCTCACGAGTAATACAATCAGAGCTTCTCTCTCTAGTTTCTCTCTCTAAGAGTTCGGAAGGCGAGTGAGGAGTGATCGAGGTGAGCGAGGGAAAGGCTGACTTGGGAAGGTGTTCCTAAGGCCGCACGAGCGATTGATCGGTGATTCGATCGGCCCGTGACAAGTGGTATCAGAGCCATCGTCCAGTGCGTAGCCAGATTCATCAAGGGGTGTGATGGATCCAGTGTCTGAGACAGCCGCTGCTCATGGTGAGAAGGCCGTGGAAGAGCGCGGACGTGATGCTGAGAAGGCCGGCAAGGCAAAGAAGAGTCGTGCTCGATCGAGTTCGAGGGATGCAATGGGGCTCTTGGAGACTCGGGTGGCAAAGATGGAGATTGCTCTCGCAGACGTCCAAGGCATGGTCGGGGATCTAGCTGAGAACGCCGATGGAGACGTGTCCGGGAAGGAGGTGCTCGAGGCCGAAGTGCAAGAGCTCAAATCCGGCATGGGGGAGCTCCGAGGCGAGATGCTGGGAACCTTGACGTGCACCGCTGAAGAACTCCGATCGGAGAACGATAACTTACGAGCCTTGGTCGAGGCTATGCGCGAGGAGCTGGACGCGCTCAAGGGGAAAGTTGCTGAAGTTGAAGCTGCACGTGTGAACGGGGTGATCACCGTGCAACCTGCTCCACGAGTGGACGCTCCGAAGCCGAAAGAGTTCAAGGGCTCAAGGGTGGCCAAGGACGTGGACAACTTCCTATGGCACGTGAACCAGTACTTCAACGCGACGGGGATAGCTGATGATGCCCTAAAGGTTAGTACTGTTGCCATGTATCTTACCGAAAACGCACTACTGTGGTGGCGTCGTAGGTGTGACGAACGAAGTGGTGGACCGATCACTTCTTGGGAGACTTTCGTTGCGGAGTTTCGCAAGCAGTTCTACCCGGCGTATGCGGAGGAGGAAGCCCGAGAGGAACTCCGACGCTTGGAACAAAGGGGAAGCGTCCGGGACTATGTGAAGAAGTTCTCGGAGCTGCTGCTTCAAATCTCGACAATGAGCGACACCGAGGCCTACTACCAATTTCTTGGGGGTCTCAAGCCGTATGTGAAGCAGGAGATCAAGCGCTGCGGTGCTCTGGATCTCGCATCGGCCATGGCTGCGGCCGAGTCGATGGTGGAGTACAAGCCGACTCCAGTGAGCAAGCCAGACTTCCACCCGAGGGAGAAGAGCGTTGGTGGGGGAGATCGTGGAAAGTTCCATCGCCCAAGCCATAACAAGCCACCAACTGCTCCACCTAGGGCGAAGACGGAAGCTTCAAGTAGCGGAAGCAGTGGAAAGCCCGAGAAGAGGCGATTCCAGGTGAAGTGCTTCTTGTGCGACGGACCGCACTTTGCACGCGATTGCTCGGCAAAAGGGCAAATCGCATCGGTGATCAAGGCCAAGGAGGAAGAAAAGAAGCAAGCCGAGAAGGACGAGACGCGACTCGGATCCTTGCGAGTCCTTAGCTCGATCAAATCGAAGAAAGCAGG
Source organism: Psidium friedrichsthalianum (assembly GCA_019149425.1). Lineage (NCBI taxonomy): Eukaryota > Viridiplantae > Streptophyta > Magnoliopsida > Myrtales > Myrtaceae > Psidium > Psidium friedrichsthalianum. The sequence goes on from JAGVVM010020148.1 coordinate 8,485, forward strand.
AAAGGCCAAGGGGATGATGTTCGTAGAAATGAAGATCGGCGACACCACGATGAATGCATTGGTGGATACGGGGGCGTCCGATCTATTCATCTCCGAGGAAGCTGCAAAGAAACTCGACCTTCAGGTTGAGAAGAAGACGGGATGGCTGAAGACCGTCAACTCAAAGCAAGTGCCTATGTGCGGGGTAGCCCGAGGCGTGGAGATCCATATAGGTCAATGGACGAGCAAGGAAGATCTTGAGGTAATCCCCTTAGACGACTATGATGTTGTAATGGGATTGGGATTCATTGACAGGATCGATGCGATGCTACTCCCGTTCGCGGACTGCATCTGCGTATTGGATGAACGGAACCAGTGCGTGGTTCCGATCCAGAGGAAGTCGGGAGGCAACCACAAGATGCTCTCGGCCATGCAACTATCCAAGGGGGCTAGGAAGGGCGAGGAGACTTTCGTAGCCGTGATGAAGGAGGTAGATCCCGAAGGTGGGATGGACGAAGTCCCGAAGGAGGTGACCCAGGTTCTTGAAGCGTTCAAGGACGTGATGCCTCCGGAGCTGCCGAAGAAGCTGCCACCTATGAGGGAGGTGGATCATCGGATCGAGCTCGTATCAGACGCTCGACCGCCTGCTATGGCACCATACAGGATGGCGCCTCCAGAACTCGAAGAACTGAGGAAACAACTGAAAGGATTGCTTGATTCGGGGTATATTCGCCCATCGAAGGCTCCGTTCGTGCGCCCTGCGTACGCCTGGCCTACGAGTACGCGGGCCCAGGATGCTCATGCGCGGCCAAGCGACGCTAGCGCGAACTTACCAACAATCTGAAACTGCGAAGCGTGCCTTCTAAGGCATGCATACATACATAAGAGGTGGGGTACATGAAAAGACAAGAACACTTTTACAAAAGGCGAATCACAACATATATATATATACAGAACGTGAGATACAGACCCAAAATAAAAACCTCGCTATGGTCAAACTATCTACGCTGATCGCTCAAAAGACTAGACCAGTACAGCATCTCTCATCCATCTCGAACTCCTCCTCGGGGACTCCTCCTCCTCGGGGTCCTCCTCTGGGTCCTCCTCTGGACCTCCTCGGGGTCCTCCTCATCTGTGTCCATCTCGCGTCGCCCTCCTCAGTGACGCATCTATCTCGGATCGTCCAGGTGACGCATCTCTCAGTGGGTCAGGGGTCGACCCCACCCACCAAACAGAACAACACCACCCAACCCCGCAAACCCCTCGCCTCCGATACTCTGCTGGCTGTATCAAGATCGGTGTCGTCCCGTCCATGGGGACGGGGAGTCTCTCTGAGGTCCCCTCGAAGCCAAACAGGCCCTCTCTAAACCAGAGGCCTCATACTAGGGGACAAGATAGGGTCCACCGTGATCTACTAAAACGGTGGTCACAATGCCTATCCACAGAGTGGGCGTGCATAATCAAAAGGAGGGTAATCTCGGTGTCCATGCTGCACTGGCAGTCCAAAAAGCAACGGCTGTGCAGCCTACGGTGACCGTGGAATCTGTACAAGAGGGCAACCACCGCCCATGAGTCGAACTCAATAAGCTCCCCACTAATCATAACTTAGGATACGTATACACTAGGGTCGGGTCCATCCAAAGACTAGGTTCTCGTCCAGGTTCAGCACTCTCAGTCCTCGGTACCAGACCCCAACATGAATAACAGACGTGGCAAATATCCCAACACAGTTCCATATCATACAGACGTCACAAGGGATATCAATCAGATGCCCTATGCAATGCTGCAGGCCTCAACCGGCCATATCGGATCCCAATGGACATGCTCAGGCCTTCATCGGCCATAACGGGTCCCATAGACCATGCCCATTTTGTCACTCCAAATCCCATCAGGGCTCACCCAACAGTGCCATACGGCAATAACCACAATGCGTCTCAAACCCTTACAATTGGTCTCCCTTTTCTCTCCCACCTAAAAACAAATAAAAAAAATATCCCCTCTGGGCTACACAAAATCAAATAACAACCGTCACGACCTGGTGACCCATGCCATGCTCTTAATGAATGCGGGGCCCACCATGATTGCAATCAGTTCAATCCTAACACAGAGCATGCATGATATGGCAAATATATGCACAAGTATGAACGCATCAAGCACCATTCATAATTCCACGTGCACGACATGTCCACGCCATAAGGAAATCAAAGGCCCACGCACATCCTATAGACAGACATTTCAATAAGTATCCCATAACAATTCTCGGTCCAACTCTAACGATAGGAATCTCACCTCAGCGGCCTTAACAACTGGCCTAACCCAATCACCCCTCTAGTCCCCCATGGGAGTTAATAACCCACGATAATGATTCAATGATTAACAGTCCTCAGGTGTGTTTGAGTTTAGGCTTAACTGTTTGGCCCAAAAATTAAAAAAAAAGGAAATTCGAGTTCGATGGGCCTAATGTCTGACCTGAGGCCCAAGGCCCATATGGATGAACAAATTCATTCGGGTAGTCGGCCCATCATAAGGTTTAAATCCATTAGTCAGTTGGGTTCCATAGGATTTAAGGTCGAATGAAATGGGTTAGGCCCATTAGGATAAGTTGGCTTATAATTTCAATTGGGTCCTAATAGTAACCACGGCCCATTAATTAAACTTTGAGCCCTTATTAAATCTTACAGTCCATTATGCAATTAAGGCCCAATTAGAATTTAATTTCGTTAGGCCCACGCCCATTTTAAGGAATTAACCGATTAAGCCCATTTAGCCCATTTTAGGCCCAACTAGTAACTCTAAGCCCATACGCATTAGTGGGCCTCATCTTTTAATGTTTCAACTCCTAATTGGGCCATTTAATTATAATTTTCGTCATGGAGACCCACCATCAGAATTTTGGGTTTACTTAATTAGTTTAGGCCATTTAAGATGAAATTAGAACCCAAAGCCCATTATAAAACCTAGGCCCCATCAAACCTCACGCCACTTAACTCCATTCAGCCCATCTATGACTTTTCAAGACCCAAACCGAATTTTTTCAAAAGGCCCACACGTTCGGCCCATTAGCTAGCAACAAAATCCAAAGCCCCACTAGCTTAATCAAACCACATTATCCACAATCACTTAATTAACCACTAATCCACACAACCTACACAATGCATACAACTAGCCTAGGTTGAGATTTAGTGGGTGAAGCTTATCCGGTGGGCGGGCCGAAGCGACGGCGACGACGGAAATGACTCCGGCGGCCTACCTCGGGTTCACGGCCTACAATGGTACCGGGGTTGGTTCGTTCAAATAGGGTGTCCCACGGCCATGGAATGAAGTGAAGGAGGCCATGAAGACTTACCAAGGCGTGAGGTGGTGTCGGTGATGGCTGGACGTGGCGAGGCGGCCGGACCACGACGACGACGAGACGGTGGCTGATCGGACCGAGAGAGAGAAAGAGAGGGGTAAGGTCGGGACGCTCCAAGTGGCTTTCATCCAGAGAAGACAAGGGACGGGGAGGAGAGAGCTTACCGCGAGGTGGAGGACGCGGTGAAGGTGGCGGCGGGAGTTTGGTCGGACGTGGCGCTCCACGGGCGGCCGACGGACGAGAGGGAGAGGCCGAGAGAGAGAGAGAAGGTTTCGGGAGGTAGAGGGGGAGGTGGCCGGCCTAAATGGAGGGAATGAGTGGGGGGGGGGGGGGGGGGGGGGTGGGGGAAAGGGAAAAAAGGGAGAGAGGAGGGTGATAGATTATAATGGAGGAAAAGACAAAAAGGCAAGTGAGTTAGTGGAGTGGTTAGAGGGATTTGTGACATGTGATTGATTGATGGATTTCATGGGGAATTGTGCCATGACGCGATTGATTTGATTGTTGATTGTGTGACATCTGATTGATGTGCATCTGATTTGACTTGCACTTCGTTTGGCGTCCAAATGCACCGATCGGGTCCCAAGCGCGAACGAATTTTGACGGGTTGGTGTCGGTCTGGTCGAATCTACTCTCAAAATCCTAATTAGTCCTCATTCTAAGTTTGAGCATTACCGGGGCATTTCGTAAAAAAAATTTTCCCTTCACGTCTTGCTTCTCGAACGTTGCACCGGCTGTCTGACCTTCAGTCGACATTTCTGAACCGACTTCAATTTCTTCATTGTGTTGTATCTTACTGATTCGATTATCCATCGTCAATTTCACTTTGCGTTCAAATTTCATCATTACCGGGACTCCAGTCTCAGTCTCAAGCCAACGGGCGGCGGATTGGGGAAAATCTCCCAGGTGCCTTTTCCCCTTCGGTTGGTCCGCTCAGGGTAGCTAATCCTGTAGTGAGCGGCCGAACTAGAGTGTATTAATGAAGTGTTTCCTTCATTTATAAATTCCGACAAGTGGGTCGAATTTTCAGACTGTCACAATTATTATACGCCTGGCCCGCCACTCCGCAATATTGTCCGCTTTGGACACACAGTCCTCACGGTTTTGTTCCTCCGAGGGTCGCCCATACAACCCCGCGGAAACGCGTCTTGAGAGTTTAAAGGCAAGCCCAGCCTTATAAGCCAGCCCGGGATCCCCTCCCTAATCGATGTGGGACACGGGATGCCACAAACTCCCCCCTCAGCGGCACAGCGTCCCCAGCTGTGCACCGCTTGCAAACCAGCGAGCGCCCACGCGGTCCACACTGCTGTCGGAGTCGGCCTCTGATACCATTATAACGGCCTGGGGCCCGCCACTCGCAAGATTTGTCTGCTTTGGACACACAGTCCCACGGTTTTTTGTTCCTCCGGGGTCGCCCAATACAACCCCCTGAAAACGCGTCTTGAGAGTTAAAGGCAAGCCCTCCTATAAGCCAGTCCGGATCCCCGCCCTAAGCGATGTGGGACAAGGGATGTCACACGTAGATCCGTGAATGGTTTGATGGTTGCTTGATGTGTTCAGTACTTGTGCATAATGTCATTGTCAATGCAATGCTCCTATGTCTGATTTGCTGATTGCAATCATGTGGCCCCGCATACATTGAGAGCATGGCAGAGTCACCCGAGATGTGACATTAGAATACCCAGAGGGGACCTGGAGAGAAAAGGGAGGCCAACGTAAGGCGTTTTCGGGGGAACGCAGTGTGGTATTTGACCGAATGGCTGAGAATGGGCCTGATGGGAATTGGAGTGATAGACAGTCATTTCCACTGGAAACCGATATGGCCGACCTGAGGCCTGTTTCATTCGCATATGGCATTTGTGATTGACTGCTGTTATTGCCTGTCTATATCTGTGAATTGCATCGATGTGTCTTTGCCTTCTACTTTCGTGTTGAGGGTTTTGGTACCGAAGTAACTGAGAGTGACTGAGCCCGGACTTGTGACCTAGTCCACTAAGTAGGACCGACCCCGCTAGTATACGCTATCCTACGTTAGGATAGGTGGTGAGCTTTGCTGGAGTTTCGCTCACGGGCGGTGGTTGCCCTTCTTTTACAGATCCAGATCACCCGTGATGGCTGCACTCGCCGATGCTTTTTGGACTGCCATACAGATGATACTGAGATTACCCTCCATTTTTGATATGCACGACACTCTTTGGCATAGGCATTTTGACTACTTTGTTGGTAGATCAGGGGGGACCTTATCTTGTACCCCATGATACGAGGGCCTGGTTTGAGAGGGCCTGTATGGCTTTGAGGGACCTCAGAGAGACTCCCCGATTCCCATGGAGGACGACCCGAGTTTTCTTGTTGCATCCAGCCGAGTATGGTGGCAGGTGATCAACCCCGACCCCCTGCAGGAGTTGCCATCCCCAGGCCGTTCTGAGATCGGGGGATGGTCACGAGGGGGTGACGCCATGGACACAGACGAGGAGGATCCAGAGGAGGACCCGAGGAGGTCCTGAGGAGGATGCTGGAGGTGGACTGATTCCTGCTGTTACTGGTCTAGATTTGAGAGCGTAGATAGCTTGACCATAGTGAGGTTTTCTTTTGGGGTCTGTATTGAACGCGTCTATATATATATATATGATGTTGCTTTCCTTTTGTCAAGTGTCTTGTCTTTCATAA
>JAGVVM010020151.1:0-20366 GCA_019149425.1 Psidium friedrichsthalianum
ACCTCCTATTGGGTTTATAAATGTTAGAAATAGTAAATCACAAATATGATTTTCGATAATGCAAACCACATGGTTGATCCCACTGATATACCTAGGTGGTCACACTTGAAGGATTCTAAAGGTGGCTCACATTGGTTGGTTCGAGATGTTATTCCTACTGCCTTTTCTAGCATATTTTTATGCCTGGTTGCCTTGATCACATCTAGCCCTCATGAGGTTTGCATGGACCCTACGCATGATAGCTATCGCAAAATCTTTTAAGCCCCTTTTAAATTTGGGCGGGTGGATTTTTTTTAATTATTATTACTAATATTTTTTTGGGGGGGGTGGGGTTGTTTGCAACCGAAAAAAATAAAGCTGAAAAAGCAGGCTGATATCAGCAAGAATGCAAAAAAGGCTTGGCCTTTCCCTGGTCATAACCCTTAGAAGCAATTGCACCTCATTCTTCTATGTACATTCATTTGCGTGGAATAGAGAAAGATGGTGCTTTTCTAAGAGAATAAGCACGACAGAATACTAGCATACCGCCGAAAAACTGATCACAGTGGAAAGGAAAGAGATCACTTTCTCCAATCTGCTTGTCACCCAAGAAATGAAAATGATCAAATAGTTTGTTTCCTTTCTGTTATATGCTACTGAAGAACTCAAAAAAAGAAAAAAAAACTACCAAATTATAATTGAATTTAAAGTGTCAAAAACTTAGATTCTTTGGGGGTTAGTGGCATGTAATTATAGGTGCGAGCAAAAAAAATATAGAAAGCCCGAATCGGCCCAGATCAGACCGCCTGTATATTCAGGTCCTATAGGCCAAGGTCAAGATTTTGAGCTCCCTCTTGTTTATACTATAAAGCCATAAATAAGTTGAAATATATATATAAGAGATATTTGAGACAGAAAAATCTAACAACTGATCTATTTTTAATAAGAAAAAAAATCAAGCTAGGGCTCAACCAGCCTCGACCTCTATTTCGGCCTCTAACGAGCTTGAAAATTCCTTGGACTTGTCAACGCTCCCGCAATTGACGGGCTACGAGAAGACGCCCTTGATGGAATGTTTAGTCCTTCATATGGACCTTTCGTTTTTGTAATATATTTTATCTTAACGCACTAAATCCTACGGCAGAAAATAAGTGGACAATAAGGCATAAACAATAATTAATAACAATATGCCACATCATTTTGATCTTACGAAAAATTGTAAAACGGTCTTAGTATGATTAAAATATTAATCGCAATATCCGTTTTTGTTACCACACTTTGCACCCTATAATTACCAATTTTTCATGGGCTTCAAAGCGTCGACCGTTGATTCCAAAAAAAAAAAAGGCGTCGACTGTTGTGCTTTTTTTTTTTATAATTTTTTTGTCAAGTTACTGTAGTTCTTTGAAACCTCATAGTATCTATATTTTTTCGTGAAATAAACTAGGATGTAAAGTATGGATAAGTTTGTAGTACTTCCCATAATTGAGTTAGTCAATAATTTCTATTATATTCGTCATGGGTGATATTGAATGTCACGCATGACAAATAAATGTTAATATAACTACTTGAGTTCGCATATAGAACATAATGTTGTTTTGGAAAGAATATATTTTCCTCAAATCAGAACAATATCTCTCAGTCCTCTTCTCTCTAATTCAAGAAACAAAAACCGAACACTCCACTGCTCCTAGAGACCAAGCTCTCTCTTTCGACCGAATGACCTAATATAGAATCTCGTATGTCTCTTTAGCGGTGGATTGGCACATAGATAAGTCACGAACCGCATGTAAATCAAGAGCATCCCATGAGAAAGTAATTACGTAACGCTCCGGTGAAACAAATTCAACTCAAGAAATATATGTATTTTATGTCTCATTCGCAAGAAGAGTGACTTTTCAAAATATGATATATATATATATATATATATATATTCTTGCGGGAAAGCAATTTTTCGTAGATGTTTTGAAGATGATCATGAACGACTTAGCTCGAGCCAAAATAGGAGTCATGATAGCGTAGCGTCTAGGGAAAATTTGAGAATGGACACATTGATTATGCATTTGATATTTTTGCAATGAAGCAAGTTGATTTATACTTAAGGATTAAACAGTGTCCAAAAATTATTAGCCAGGTACTATTGAAGCAATTAAATTGACCTCAAGAAATATGATATTTTAGCTCCGATTCATACTAAGTGCGATATTTTAAAACTAAGGTTATATTGTGGCGAAAAATGATTTTTTTTGCAGATTTTGTGAGGATTATTCTGAGCAACTAATTTTGAACCAAAATAGGAGAAATGAACATGGAACACTATTTAATAGCTGCTAAAGCGGCGTTGCGACTGGTAATGATTAGAAAGATATTAATTGACTAAATTGTGCAGATCTTTTGGACGTAATTGTCAGAGAAATTCGTGGAGGATATTGAGAATTTAGACAATCCTTCGTGAAAGTGTCTATATAAAGCGAAGTGGTGTTTGAATAAAAGCCAGCACACAGAGGAGAAAAATTTGCAAATTTCTGCTGTGTTCTCGTCAATGTTCTTATAAATCTTTCTCCTCCTAGCCTGGTGATACTGAGAAAGGTATATCTCCAATTTCATTAGCTTATTTCCTCTACTTTTTTTTATTTTGTTTTGTTTTATTTTTGGTCGTGCAATCGAGATTACCTTGCATGTTCGGACTATGATCTTCAGTCTTTAGGAGAGAGAGAAAGCAATATTTAAGGTAATCTACCTCTAAATGCCATGCCCCATGTCATCAAATAAGTGTGTAACCAGCATTAGGATAAAGTTTGTAAAAAAGGAAGAGAGGTGAATGGGGGCAAGATCAATTAGAGAAAATTTAAATTATCAAATCCACCATCATTTCTTCTCAAATTTTACACAAAAGTCCTCTCAAGCGTCATTACGAGCATCCATTGAAGTTTGTCAGATAATCCTTGAAACTATCCAAATGGCTCTTAACTAGCTATAGTGAGATGCATTGTAATTATGCTTTATCACATCGATTGTAATTATTTAATCCTTTGTTATCCAGTTTTTTTTAGTTTTGATTTCATCCCATGAAGATGGAGATTTATCATGTAATCTCCAGAGATATTTTATTTAAATTTTGTGTGCTTAATAGTTGTATTTGGATCTTCTTCAAAACTAAAATTTGTGTTATCAGCTTTATAAAGTTAAAACTTGTTGAATTTGAATCGTCCGGTGCTTGCATTGAAAAAACGTGAAGAGCTTCATGGATTGTTTTTTTCTCTCCCCTCTTTGTTGTATTATTTACTTTGATTGCTCACTTCTTACCTGTTTGCTTATGCGATCCAAGCCACATAGCCACCATGTCATATTGCAAGAAATTTCTAGTATGGTACGTGAAACATTACTCTTGATTGCTCGTAACATTAATTTCTAGATTCTTTAAATGTTGGGGCAACTTTTTAAAATGCGCTGTATTCATGTCAATCTAGTGCATCACAGTTCTCGACTTTTGGTGTTTGTACATAATCTATACTTAATGAAACTCATATAAGGCCAGTGACATTTCCCTTTTTTTTTTCTTCTTCTGATATCCATGTGATCCATCCTCCTACTATTTAAGAAGGCTTATGTTAATTATTAGTAATTTTTTGATGACCTCCATCCATTTTATGACAACCCCCCTTTGTGATGAATTTTGTCAGATTATTAAAGAACCACATTAATTAGATTTATAAAAAAATATTTATATTTTAATACGTGTTTGACTAAAATATCTCTCAACTTTTTCCATCTGCTTGAGAATGTTAAAAAAAATGATTGTATTGGGGACCTGGACTATTCGCAGGGTTCTCTTTGATCACCTCAAAGTATGTACACATATTTCCCATAGTGAGGTTCTGTCAACAATTGAATTGCGCACCGGACGGTGGTGTTAAATGCAACTAAGGGGATTAATGGAGGAAATGGGGAGACAACTGTTCCTTCTTCTCAACATTGCCCTCTTGTGGTGGTGGAGCTCAATCACATTTCCCGGCTCTTGCTCGCAAAACTACACAAATCGGCTCGCATTAGTGTCTTTCAAGAACGCAATACATGAAGACCCATTTGGAGTCTTGAGCTCTTGGAATGATTCTACCCATCATTGTGAGTGGCAAGGTATTTTGTGCAGCAAAAGACATCCTGGGAGGGTCACTTCCTTGGTCTTGAGATCACAGGGCTTGGGTGGCTTCCTATCCCCTCACATAGGTAACCTCTCTTTCCTAAGAGTCATGGTTTTACAGAACAACAGCTTTCGTGGCGAAATCCCACCACAGATTGGCAACTTGCTTCAGCTCCGTGATCTCAATCTTAGCAACAACTCATTTGGAGGGTTGATACCCTCCAATCTTTCCTGCTACTTGAACCTCCGGATCCTGAATCTCATAGATAACCAACTTGTGGGGGGGATTCATCCCAATCTTGGTTCTTTACCAAGGCTTCAAGGCTTGGGCTTGTCTAAGAACAGTCTTCTTGGTCTTATTCCTCCTTCGATGGGAAACCTCTCACTACTACAAATACTCTCCCTAGCACTAAATGGGCTGCACGGAGAAATACCTAAGGAATTGTCCAAACTCGAGAGGTTGGAACTTTTCCAACTATCATTCAACAAACTAAACGGCGAGATTCCACAAGGTATTTGGAACAACTCCGGCATTAGCTCCTTCCATGTTGATCTCAATCAATTGCGAGGAAACTTTCCCTCTGATATCGGAACCACTCTTCCATCTCTTCATTACTTCAGTGCGTCCTTTAACTTATTCACCGGGACAATTCCGTCATCTTTGACGAATGCCTCTGACCTTGGTAGACTTTACCTTGACGACAACACATTCCATGGGCCGATACTGAAAAATATGGGAAGGCTGAAGGGCCTCAAAAATGTTGTGTTGGGCTTTAACTAGTTGCAGGATGACTTAACTTTTATTTCTTCTATGGCCAATTGTTCCAAGTTACAAATTCTCGCAGCAGAATCGAACTTGATTCACGGGTCATTGCCGACATCTATCTCCAATCTCTCCAACAGCATTGATCGAATTTATATGTCAAACAATCAGATCCACGGAACTATTCCTTCAACCATCGAAAATCTATACAACTTGTCTACTTTGAGATTAGTGAATAATATTTTAACCAATCGCGTTCTTGACTCCATTGGAACATTTTACAGCATGCTGGAACTTGATATGAGGGGAAACATGCTTACTGGAGAGATACCATGTGACATCCCGAATTTTCGACTCTTTTTCGGAAATTTCAATAAAGAATGGATGTATTTCATTAATTGCGTTTTAGTCAAATCTCAGTCGAGACTGATCACCTCGGGATGGTCGACCAGAAGGGAAAGGCTAATTTAGGATTTTAAAGTACGTGGACCCAACGGGTCGATACGCGTAACTCCTAACAGCCGCCCGTTGGCCCGAGTATTTACTGAAATTTGCAATTTAATGAGAGAGACCATGAATTGGATTCCGAATTTGGATAATCGAATCTTCAGAGAGGTCGCAGAGGTGTTTCGAGTTTAATGATCGATATTTGGAATTTTGATTTCAGTTTGGAACGTCGCGAGAAGAAGCGACGAGAGATTCGACGAATTTGATCCCGGTTTGCTCTAGGCTTCTCAGTAAATTATCCGTGAGTTTTTAGAGAGTTTAGACACTGGATTTGAGTTCGTCTAGTCGTTGGCTTCGATTTGAGTGTAAACTTTCATCTTCGAAAAATTCGGTCTATCGGTCGAGTCGTTGAGTACCGGTTATTCGTCATTAAGTTATTTAACTTAAATTCCTCTAATCCTCCATGTGTCAACATGTTATTGGTTGTTGGATTGACTTATTTGCAAGAGAAGCACCCAAGAGCACGTGAGTTTTCCCTAATTGGCTGGCTGTTTGACTTGGGTGTTCCAAGCTTGTTGACTACACTTCGTTTGGGTCGTGGAGAGGAAGCTTTGGCCGGCCAATGAAGATAATTTCTTTACTTTATTCTCTCTCTCTCTCTCTCTCTTTTTCATTTGGCGCGCAAGACCTCTTCGTTTTGCTCTCGGTCTCACGCAAGAACAGAACCCCTCGGCGCTGGTTTCTTTTGTTTTCTTCTCTGCACCGCTGGTCTGCAGCAGCCACCAGCGGCTGCCCACCACCACCAGCCTCGTCCTTCAACCTCTCTTCAAGGCCGTGACACTCTCTCTTTCTCTCGGTAAGGCTCCCTCTCTCCCGAAACTCTCCTTTTTCTCTCTCGGCCGAGGGCCGTTTCTCGCGTCCCTGCACGCGCGCTCGGACGGAAATGGCTCGTTCGGGGTCGTCTGGTACCCGAATTGAGCTCAGTTTTCGCCTATGCGCTCGTAACATCTTGAGCTTCGATAATATTCAAACGGATCATCCATAGACCTCTTACAAAAATTGCAGCACTGAAACAAAGTCTGTCCTGTTTTACTGATTTTGATACTATTTTGCGATTTGGTTTGCAGCTGGTTGCTGCCGATTCTCTGTTTGTTTTTGTTGCTGTGCAAGCTTGGTTTTGGTGAGTAAACTTTCCCTTCTTAGCTTAGGATAGTGTGTGACGTTGAGTTGAAGTGTTGGGGCTGATGTACGTGGGCGTTGGATGGAAAGGAGGGCTGAGTGTGCTCTGTCCTGTTCTGGGAAGCTGCTGTTCTGCTCTATACAGCTGCTGTTAGTTGTTGATTTCCTTGCTGATTAAGCTCATTTAAGTAGCTAAATCTTGTAGCTTCATGGTGGAGTAGAGGAGGAGGATTAGTGTGCTTAAATGAGGTGAAAACTTGCTGAGTTTTTTGGTTCCCCCGCTGTATGTGTGATCCGGTTGTCTTCTCTGCTGCACCGGTTTTTGTGTACTGCTGGTTCTGCATATTTGCTTGATGCCCATGCTCATTTTGGTGAGTAGACACTCCAACGGTAGTGTAGAACATTAAGGGATGATGAGGGTAATTAGCGGAAGGGAGAGGGACTGAATTTTCTGGTCACGTGGGCGTGAGGTCTGGTTTTTTTTTCTACTGTACTGGTTTTGTTCTTGCTGGTTGTTGATTTGGTGTTGCCGCTTCTGTTTGCTGCCCATTTGATGTTGTGGTTTGGTTGTGGGTAGAAGTGGGTTAGCATGGGTTTATTTCAAAGCAAGAACGTGGTCAATGACCCCATTATATTTAAATATGTACGTATGAAAAGTGTAACCGAGAAGAATGTGTAGGTGGTCGAGGTACTCAGGAGTGGCTTGCTACCCAATTTTCGTCAATAATGGAGCATGAAATCAGCCCTGTTTTTGATGCACTCCTGCTGAAGTTGTAGTCCCATTTCCTTGCTGACTTACGGTGGTGCTTTGGTGGGTAAAGCAAAAGAAAGCTTGAGTGTAATAAGGTGCAAGTAGTGGGTTAGCATGGGTTTATTTCAAAGCAAGAACGTGGTCAATGACCCCATTATATTTAAATATGTACGTATGAAAAGTGTAACCGAGAAGAATGTGTAGGTGGTCGAGGTACTCAGGAGAATATTTCTTTTTTATAAAGTTCATTTTCATGAGAAATGAAATGCCGAGAGTAGGGCATTGGGTCTGCTTAAATGCTTGGGAATATATGAACACGTGCGTGCGTTCGGCTTGTTTATGATCATTTGATTTTATAAACACTGAAATGTTGAACTTAAGTACGTGAGTTGAGCTTGTGGTTGTGCTCGGCCGACGAACTGGCGCGGGAATCGGAGTGACAAGGGTGAGGGTGGCTCGGCCGACGGACTGGCGCGAGAAGCGGAGCGACAAGGGTGAGGCAGGCTCGGCCGACGGACTGGTATGAGAATGGGTGGTGTAGTAGTTCCGGCTTGCAAACGTAACTGCTTGCCGAGGGCGCCTGTACGTGCATGGCACGAGGTTGCTGGAGAGACAAGGGGATTAACCTGAGGTATTTTTATAATATGCATTGAGGCACGACCGCGACGTAAATCGTGCGGGCATGAGACCTTGAGGGTCGGAAACGAACCACGAGAGCCTGAAATGGCATTCATTATATGGCACGTGCTTGCTTTTACTTGTGAACCTCTAGTTTGACATTGATTGTGTGGAATGAGTTTAATAACGTGCATTGCATGTGGTTCTATTATGCATGTCTGATATTCGTTACATGGGTGCTGTTTTATATATTGTCACATTAGTTTACTCACTGAGTATTAGACTCACTTGTGGCTGATCGCCTTTCAGACCCGCGTCGGTAGCATGGAGAATATTGGGCATTTTGTTTGGGATACCAGAGGAGATAGAGGGTTGTTAGTTTGTGATCTTTGGAGCAGGAACTCCGGGCACCATTTTGGGAGTGTCGTTGGTTGGCGCTCGTTTTCTTTTGAGGTTTAGGTTATTCAGGTGAACATTTAAGGGTGTTGTATGTATATATATCTAAGTACATATTGTAAAAAAAAAAAAAAGCAAGTTTGTATATAAGCAGATTGTTGGTGTTTTCTCTTTGAATTGGCTACTGTCTATCTATTTGTCTCTCTGTCTGTCTATCTGCATGTATGTGTGTTGTTAGGAGTGGTGATCGACGCTTTCGCTCGCGTTTCTCGATACCGTCGTTTGGCCGCGATGTTTCCTGGGCGATCGCAGTTGGGTTCGGCCATCCGACGAGGCATTTGGAATATAGCGGCTGTCGCGCGGTCGCTTAGGAAGGGCGGGGCGTGACACTTCGTCGGTCGTGCCCTAAAGCAAGAAGTTTAATTGTGACAGTATTCCAAAATTACGTAAAGCTACTTTATCATACGTTCCACTAGGTCAATAATTTATTGCCGTCCTCATCGGTTAATTCTTAATAATTTGAATTAACACCAAAACACACCATCTACAGCTTCGGTTACCAAAATTTAACGATTGACTTACGAAAAATTTGTCAATCGATGTTAATATATAGAATAATTGTATAATTGATCACAACTTTGACAACTCGCAGGCACACCTACAAAATGGGCACGTCTGATTGAAAATTTTGCGCTCTCTGGCAGGCTGGAACTACAAATTCTAGAGGCTTGTCAGTGAGTGGGCTAGGCCTGAGCAAGGGTTTTGAGCCCCTAATTTACTAAAAATTGCATTTATAAAATATTTATTTTAGTTTATCTACCTGGAAATGCAAACTTCGTAACATAAAAGACAAAATGAGGCTTAAAAAAATTATTTAATGATACACTGAGAGTAAAATACTAAATAATTATAGATTTATTTTCTATTTATGTCTCTATTTTCTCTGTTATTTAGCTCGACCATTTTTCCTTAAAAAAACGCACATAACCCATGTGATTGGGCCAATAAATTCCCGTGGGCGAGCTTGGAACTTGCCAAAACCCGCCAGATCGGGTTTGGACATAGCGGCCCTACAAATTCAAACCGAACTTGTCCAGCGATCTGGCCTAATTACTTGTATCTTATCACGTCATATTCGAATGTGTTTTCCTCTACATGTGATGCTTTATTGTTCGTGTCATATGAAATCTGGCACTACCGGCTGTAAGAATGGATAGGACGAGGTCCATTGTCCATAATTGATTTGCGGATTGGGGCTAGACGCCCCTTATTCCCTCCATCCTAGGGCAAGGGGTGAGCTCAACTATCAAATAATTACATTAAAAGGTTTTTTTTTTTAAATAAAAGAAACGATGCAATCGTACACTAGGAGATAATTTGAATGGGACATAAAAGTGTGAGGACTCACAACACAACAAGCTTGTAGGTTTCATTCAATCGACCAGTGGAAACTAGGGGTGATCGGTTCACAGGATGGATGGTTCTACCCTAGAACTGAGAACCGTCCGTTAGGGACCGGTTTTGCAAAATGCGAACCGCGAACCAACCGTTTGTTCCATGGATCCACCCGAGAACCGAACCACCGGTCCGGTCCGGTTCTTGGTTGGATCCTGGTTACGGTCCTAACGTCACGCGCTCGTTCCATGAAAAAATTAAATTAAATACTAATCCCATAAATATGACTCAATAAAACTATATAACGGTAGACTTAGAACTTTCGTTTCCTTTTTTTACCTTGTAAATCAACATTCTCAGCAACCCAAGGGCACCGGCTAAGTGATAATTTACTTATGGCACTAGAAAAAGAAAAAAAATGTGCAATTGAATTGTACAACAAGAGCGACTAAGTGCGAAGAGAGTTGGATTAGGGTAGGGTCTTTTTTCATTTTGCGGGTCTAGGCTCTTTTTTTGGACGAATGAGTTAAGCATTTAAGAGATGGTTTCATTAAAATAATTAGCACATTTATATTATATAAAAACCGGTTCGGTTGGGCCGGTTGGATGATTCCCCCCCGAAACCGAGAACCGAACCGATACCTGCCGGTTTTGGAAAATTGGAACCGGAAACCGAACCGTACCCGCCGGTTACGGTTCAAAATTAGCCGGTTGGGTACGGTCCGGTTCGGTTTGGTTGGATCGTGGTTTTTTTGCTCACCCCTAATGGAAACTACACGAATCATTTAACAGAGAGGATTAAATACATATTCTTAGTACATTTAGCATCTCTCTAACCCAATAAAGAAGTGTCGCGCCCCGAACCTCCAAGAGCGCGCGACATCTGCACAACGACGGTCGATACATGCGACACCCCAGGACTGTCACCGACCTTGAAACCTTAATATCCAATTAAACGCTAGCGGGAGCGATACTTTACCCCTGACAACGAATGAGCAAGGAATAGCGCAACCACAACACCTCGTATATATACATAATCTCAGCTCCATATTACACTTGAATATCAACTTTACAAAGATTAACGATAACAATAACCCAGGGCGACCACATTCATCAGCAACCACTGATTCACCATCATTGTCCTTGTCAATTAGGTACTCCACCACCTGGATATCGAATCTTGTGGTATTCCTGCCATGCTTATGTTCTAGGGTCTGAAAAATAAGGGCAATCACCAATGAGAACAAATCTCAGCAAGCTAACCTCTAAATCCTTTCTCAGAATACCAAACACCCTCAGACCCACTCTCAAGTCTCAACTCAAGTATTCAAAATCGCAGGGCCAGAAAATATCAAATCAGGTCCAATTCGGGACCACAATCTCAAGATTTCAAATAATAGCCAGTCAATGGCTCGATATAAATAATTAGGAATTTAAATCAACCACATCCAATCCATCCTCAAATATTATTTTGAACATGAATACGGGCCCCAAATATTTGGAATAGTAATATAAAATATTGTTCGGGCTTGGTTTTGCATAAAATGCTCTAAAAACTCATTTTTCGGTACTCGATCCACACGGGACCCACAAAACTTGTCACTTTCAAATCAATATTTAATTGGGCAGCACGGGAACAGTGTTCGTGGGTCGTGAACAATAATTTCAAATCACTATTTGGCCCGTTTTTGCACTAAATCTTCCAAAAATCCATTTTTCGGTACCCGAACTTCGCGGGACCTACTCCAATCACCACAAACAGCCTATATCCAGCCAAGACAGTAATATACCAAGCCCAAATAATATATCACAGCCATGCCACAAAATCAATTTGCTCAAATACGCCAATTCCGGCAATTTTTCCTAAACCGATTTATCTCGAATCGGACCCTAGAGCTAGTCCATGGCATGTACAATATTCTAATCGAGAAATAGAGGTTTAACTTACCTAATCGAGGTTGAAACGGAGCTGAGAAAGCGGTGGAAACGATGGCGCACGGCGGCGACCGAAAAGGGACGACAGATTTCGGTGGATTTCGTCCAAATCGAGGCTGATCAAGGGCTGAACGGGATGGTTCACGAGCTGAAAATCAATATTTTCACATGAAAATGAGCTCTAGGGGTCGCTAGAGTCAACATATATCAACATGAGCCCTAGATCAAATTCGGGTAGCAGAAAACTGGTTCGTTGACCGAAACGGGGAAGCAAATTTGGAAGGTCAAACGACCTCGGATCGAGGTGATTCAAGTTGGATAGAACCACAAGACATTGAACTACGACATACCCAAAAATCGCGACGATCCAATGGTGGAATTTCTGTCGACGGCCGATTGAAGTTGGCGGCAGAAATCTGGAACCCAGCAGAGAGAGAGAGAAAAATCCGAAATTAAGAGAGAGAGAGGAGAGAGAATGTTCTGGTGATAAGAGAGAGAAAAAGAGAGGAGAGAGAGTAGATATTATCCCTAGGGTGCATTATTGAGATTACTATTCATCGAAAAACGACGTAAGGCTGAACGAATCGACCGATTTTTGGACTATCAGTGAAATTTGGACTGATAAAGCTTAGGCCTCAATTATTTTCAGTCAAAGCTGGTCAAATTGATCAAAAAGATGACCGACGAGACATTTCTCGAAATTCGTGAAATTTCAGGACCGGTAGGGGCTCAATCGGTGCTGATTTGGCTCAATCGCGATGGGAAAATAACTCGGAATGCCACCGAACAAATTTTCTAGCTTCGTTAAAATTACTAACACCCTCTAGCCATGGATTCTAGTACAAGACAGGAGCGAGATGGCAATTTTCAATTTTGCCCTTCCTCTAGACACTCTGAAGTCAAACTGCCAATTTCACGCCTTTCAAGGCGATGTCCAAATTTTGTCTCTCAATCCTCGAAAATCTAATATTATTTATTTTACAGATAACCGAAATTCGGGATGTCACAAGAAGCCACCAAATAATATTTTTGGAAGTCATATCAATTTTCTAAGGGGTAAGTATACTTGGAGGGCCATAACTTATGTATGATACTCATTTAAGTGCCACAACTTCTAAAAATTGATCGCTTGAGTGCCATTGGTAATTTTCCTCCCTGGGAATCCGACATAGATACCATAAAATTTGATGTAGCACCGTCGAAACACTTATTTTTTTTTTCTAATTTTTAAATATTTTTTTTAATTTTTCTTTTAATTTTCAACCAGCCACTTCACCAGCGATAAACAAGGAGGTGACAGCTGTCACGCCCCGAACCTTCATGAGCGCGCGACATCTGCACAACGACGGTCGATACATGCGACATCCTAGGACTGTCGCCGACCTTGAAACCTTAATATCCAAATAAACGCTAACGGAAGCGATACCTTACCCTTGACAACGAATGAGCAAGGACTAGCCAACCCATAACACCTCATATATTACACAATTTTAGCTCCGTATTATACATAAATACCAGTTTTACAAATATTAACAACAGCAACCAACCCAGGGCGACCACGTTCCTCAGCAACCACCGATTCACCATCAATTGTCCTTGCCAACTGGGTACTCCGCCACCTGAATATCAAATCCTGTGGTATCCCTGCCATGCTTATATCATAGGGACTGAAAGGTGGGGGAAATCACCGTGAGAACACATCTCAGTAAGCTCACCCCTAATCTCGCTCAGGATATTACATACCCTCGGATTCAACTCTAACATGCTCTCCTAATCGCTCGGGTCACAGAAAAGAAACAAGGGCAAACGAGAAATAGCTTATCATCGAAATAATCAGGCACGCCAATAATTCATATCTACATAGAAATCAACAATGCAAATGCGTGCACATTCCATGCTCAAATTCCAGTCTCGACTCTCTAGCCAACTCGATCCGCTTTAAACGCATCAGGTTCGTGCCCTTTTTGCACTAAAATATGCATTTTAGGCCCACGATATCTCAATAATTGACCATAAATACGAATGGACAGCATATGAACAGTATTCTAGGCTCGTGAACAGTACTCAGGGTGTCGTGAATAGTGATTTCCAAACACTATTTGGCCCATTTTTACTCTAAATCTCCCAAAAATCCATTTTTCGGTACCCGAACTTCGTTGGACCCACACCAACCACCACCAACAGCTTGTATCCAGACAAGACAGCAATACACCAAGTCCAAATAATATATCACAGCCTCGTCACAAAATCGATTTCCACAAAAATCGTCAAATCAGTCAATTTTTCTATACCAATCTACCTCGGATCGCACCTTAGAGTCAATCCAAGAATCATCTAACATCCTACTCGAGGTTTAGGGGGTTGGCTTACCTCGATGAGGCTGATTTGAAGCCGGATGGGCGACAGAACGACGAACGGCCCGGCGACGGCGCGGAATCCGGCAAAACCCAAGGAAACCAAGGCTGTTCAAGGGCTGAATGGAATAGTTCACAAGCTGAAAATCAATATTTTCACATGAAAATGAGCTCTAGGGGTTGCTGGGGTCAACATATATCAATATGAGCCCTATATGAAATTCGGGTAACAAAAGACTGGTTCGTCGATTGAAATGGCGAAGCAGATTTGGAAGGTCAAACGACCTCGGATCGAGGTGATTCAAGTTGGAATAGAACCACAAGACATTGAACTACAACATACCCGAAAATCGCGATGATCCAACGGTCGGATTTCCGTCGTCGGCCAGTTGAAGTTGGCAGCAGAAAACTAGGATTCAGCCTGTGCAGGGTCCGGTTTTGGCTCTGTTTGAGGGGGTTCCAGGGCTCATCTTGAGCTGATTTTTGGTGGAGAACTTCTAGAGAGATAGGTGAAGATGAGGTTAAAAGGGCGTCTCAAACTGACGACGTTTGGGCAGCGAACGAGCGGCACAACGAGTGGCGGTTTTCCGGCGGCCAAAACCAAGAGAGAAAACCAAGAGAGAGGGAGGGCCATGAAATTTTCTGGGCATAGAGAGTGTGATCTGCTAATAATTGAAGAGAGAGAGAGAAAAAATATCTTCAATTATTGGTGGGCACTATTCATCGATTGACCGGCACTATTCATCAGTTGACCGGTCAAAAGGTTTGACCGAAGGCGACCGATGGTCGATTGATACGATTGATGTGATTGACAATGATTGATGAGACATTTCTTGAAATTCATGCCATTTTGGGACTGAGCGGGCACAATCGGGACTGATGGAGGCTCAACTGCGATCGAAAAATAACTCGGGATTTCATCATAAAATTTTTCTAGCTTCTCTAAAATTACTAATACTCTCTAGCCATATAATCTAGGTCAAGCCGGGGGAAAACGGTCACTTTCAATATTTTGCCTTTCTTCTTGGCACTCCGAAACTAATCGGCTAATTTTCGAGCCTTTCAGGGCGATGTCCAATTTCAATTGCGATATTCCTAAAAACTTGATTATCCAAGCTCGGAATCTAATTTGTGGCCACATTCATATTATTGCGACTCTAGTAAATACTCAGACTAACGGGCGGCTTTTAGGAGCCACGCGTATCGACCTGAAATTAGGTCCACGTACTTAAATTCCTAATTAGCCATTTCCCTTTGGTTAGTCATCTCGAAATGATCAGTTCCGAGTGAGATTTAACTACAGTGCATCAATGAAATATATCCATTCTATTACAAATTCCGAGAGTGGGTCGAATTTCAGGATGTCACAACAGCCCTAGGCGAGGGCCATCATGGCCCTGCTAGCCATGGGTGAGGCAATTATAACCCTAGGCAAGGGCCCTTCACACCCTTGCATGCAGTTGGCAAGGCCACAACAACACTCATCCACGGTCATTGCTACCCCCATCGGCTAAGGGTGGGGGTTTCATGGCCGATGAGGTTGCTAGTGAACCTTGTTAGCCAAGAGGGAAAAATAAAGAAAGAAAAGAATACAAAAAGAAAAAAGAAAAATAATTAAAATAATAATTAAAAAATCTACATGTAATTGAAAAATAAATTAAATATAATAAAAATCCCACGTAGGACATTATGTCGGAAGCAGCACTCAAGTGAAAGATTTTGCGCCAATGTGGCACTCAAGTGAGTGAAAAAAAAAAGTTATGGCACACATATGTGTATGGCATCCAGGTCTACTTACCCAATTTCTAATTGTAAGCCAAGACAAATATCTTACTCTTTTGGAACTCGCTTTCATGCAAACATAAGTTAAACCAATTTCGTATGAAAAGCCAAAAGAAACAATCAAAAGTAGTGGAGAAATCTTTAACGCAAGAAACGGCAGATGTAAAAGGAGCTTTGTGGGAAGAGAGAAAAGAGTTTCAAGATGATTTTACCTTTTAATGTGTCTCACGTTCATGTAAAGAATGTGAAAGCTTCATTCTCCAGCTAAAATTACCAAAAAAGTCATGAGAATAAAATATATGAATACAACTATTGGAAGCACACAACAACAATTGACAAGAATATGATTGCTCGATCCTGTCGTAATTGACGATGAACATAAGGCACCAATTTATTCCGGTTTTCGGTGTTTGTCTCCGTGAAGTTCGTAGAAGACAAGGTATCAATATTAATATTGCTTTCTCTCCCCTCAACTGTTTGAAGGTGTGTCTTATAAGAAAGTACTATCTTATAGATTAGTACCAATATACCAAACAAATGCTGATTATAAGTGAATACTAACGAGACGTTGATATATGAATCGCACTACCTACATGTACTAAGACTTTACTCGAATTTACTAAATGAAATGGTGTGCAATGTGGTGTGTGTCTATGTCATCAAATGTGTGGAATCAGCATTAGAATGAAATTAGTCAAAAGAGCAAAGAGATAAATTAAGCAAGATCAATTAATGGAAATTTAGTTTTCCATTCCACCATCGTTTCTTCTCCACACTAAGTGCTCTCAAGCATTATTAGGAGCTGCCGTTCATGTTTGGCTGACAATCATTGAAGCAATTCGATGGTGCCTACCACATGGACAATCCAACTAATGTAGAGGTAGCTCCATCGATTCACGAGGTGGTTTTCACCAAATAGCACTTTATAAGTTTGAGAAATGACTCCCAAGGTGTAGGACTTTGTCCAACTTGAAACTTAGATCCACGGGTGAGGAAAACAAAGAAAAAAGATCAAAAGAACGGGTTGATGAGATTTAGACTCCCCCTCATGCTTTTCGGGCTGGTCTTTGTTGGAGTTGGCGAATACTTCGGGAACCCTTGTTTCTCACACCAGGTACGCTCACGTGAGCTTACGGAAACTGAAGTGTTATCCAACAACATGTGATCCCTGCGTGCGGAATGCGGGGGTTCGGGGGCAGCGCCCTCGACACGGGTGCCCCGCTGCCAGGTCAGCAGGCGGGGGTTCGGGGGCAGCGCCTCCCGACGGGGGTTCCGCTGCTCGGTCAGCGGACGGCTGCCCCGCTCGCCGGTGAGCGGGCCGGAGTTCGAGGGCAGCGCCCCCGAAACCTGAACGGGTTTGTGCTTTTATTTAAGCTGGCCCGTATAGTGCGAGATTAAGAGATTTATTATAGGTTTAGGTTTTGGGCCCTGTTTAGGGTGTGTGTGTGTGTGTATATATATATATATATATATATATATATATTTGCTCGTTTTCGATCATGGTATTGAGCTGAGCGGCTGTAAACCTAAAAACATAGTGAAATCTTTTTGCAGGACGTAGCCCTACTTCAAGGGTGAACCTGGGTGAAACCGTGTGTCGTCTATTCTTCTCTGTTTTTCGTGATCAAATTCTCGTTTACTTCCCTTCAGTATTCAGCCTAAGCATCTTCGGGATGTCAAGTCTGAAATGGTTCAGACTGGTCAAACTAAATCTTAAAATTAAAAGAATATATAATAATAATAATAATAATAATAATAATAATAATAATAATAATAATAATAAATGCTTTATTTATACTCTGAACACTTTAAGGAAGTCATAAGTAATATGATTTTTGAAGTACAAAATATAATAACTCATCTGTTTTAATTCAGAGAAATGAAAAAAAAATCTGGAAAATAATTTGGGTAAATATATTAAACTAGATTTTTTTTCCATAAAAAAAAAGTGCCAAGAGGTTAGAATCCTTTTCACAGCATGATCGAGAGTATTAGCGAATCAATTAGACTATTCTAACGCAAAAATTCTTGAATCCTAGTGCATGGGATGCAATCTCTTTTCATTTAGGGGCCAAAGGAAATTCCCAACTGCTCTTTTGATGACTTGAACAAGAAAAGCATCGACTAATTGCATGGAGTGCCACACTCGAGGAGATTTAAAATAATTTTTGCTTCAATAATGAAAGGAGTTACGATTAAAGAACTTAAAAATAAAATACATATTCTGTAATAAAAGTAAGTTTTTCTTTCACATTTCCAGATCGAAAAGATGTCAAAACCCGTTTCATCCTACCAGAAAAAGAAAATTTGTTGGATGACGTTTCCATTCAAACAAAGATTTTGTGGAAAAGTTTTCCCTTTTGGAAAAGGAGAAAAGAACATTATTATACAGAAATTTAGTTGTTATATGGTATTGATTTGATCTTTGTGTTAGTCATGGCCACGGTTCGGAACCAGACGGTTAAGGTTTAGAATCGCCGGTTCCGGTTCATGACTTATCATGAACTAGAACCGGAACCTTTAAGGCGGTTCCAATTCCGGTTCATGAACCGGCGGTTCCAGTTCCGGTTCATTAACCGGCGGTTCCGGGCCGATTCAAGGCCCGGTTTCGGTTTTGGTTTCGGTTTGAACTGGACGAAACCGCCAGTTTTGGTTCTGGTTCAGGTTCCGATTCCGGTTCAAAATCAGAATGGGAACCGGCGGAACCAGTGGAACCGACGGTTCCGTTCAGTTCACAACCGATTTTTAAATAAAAATTTATGAAATAAAAAATAAATTTTGAAATAATGAATTGTGAAATAAAAATATAAAATTATGAAATAATAAATTTTTAAATACAAATTACAATTAAATTTGGGGATGGGGGGAAAAAAGTGGGAGGGAGAAAAGGGCCTAAGTAGCACCGACACGGACACGTGACACGCGATACGACATGATACGCCCACACGTCATTTCAAAAAATTAGAGAATTTCAACACGTTGAGACACGTTGGATAATAAATTTATATTTTATATATACATTATAAATTATCATTTTTATGATTATTTCAAGCAAATTAATTTGATTCAAATTTACAAATAAATAAATAATTAAAAAAAATCATAGAATTAGTCCCACATAGATGGTACGGGAGAGAGACAAAAGCAAAATGACTTAATTCATGAGTCCCACATTGATTGTGAGGGAGAGAGACAAACATGATGTCTCTTTAAAAAATCAAGGATGAGACTTATAAGTTGAAGAAAAGAGTCCCACATTGGTTGCCTAGTGAAGGTAACAAGTAAGATGTCTTTTTAAGATGAAGTCTCTACATGAAGGTTTGCAAATCTATCATCTTGGCTTTTTTCCTAAGATAAATTCTCTACTTTTCTTAGTAATTTGGATAAGATTAAATATGTAATTTTATTTTTTTAAAAAAAGTTTTTTAAGATGCCCGTTCGGGCCGGTTCCGAACCAGATGAACCACCGTTCTGAACCGGCGGTTTCGAACCAGCCCGAAATCGCCGGTTCCAGGCCAGTTTCGAAAAATAACAAACCTTCCGGTTTGGAATGAACCGACCCGGTGAACGGGCCGGTTTCAGGTTTGACCGGGGCTAGTTTCGGGCCGGAATCGGCCCGTGGCCACCTCTACTTTGTGTTCATAGTGAAATAGTAAATATCATTAAACTATTGTTAAACGAGTGTTTCATTCATTTTTCTAGAAGTCATCCGGAGAAGAAGGGTCATTACTTGTACGAGGCACCGCCAATTTGTCCTTTATATGTTATTTTGTACTATATGTCCTCACTTTCTTCTTTTTTATTACTTTAAATATTGCTTTTGGTGCTTGACTGATGATTGACTTACTTTAAACCAATTACGTATGAAAAGCCAGAAGAAACAATCAAAAGTAGGGGAGAAAACTTTAACCCAAAACACGGCAGGTATGAAAGAAACATTATGGAAAGAGAGAAGAGTTTCATGATAACTTTACCTCTTAATGTATCTCATGTTCATGTAAAGAATGTGAAAGCTTCATTTTAAAGCTAAAATTTAAAAAATAAAAATAATAAAATATATGAAGATGGATGTTGGGAGCGCACAGCACGGTGAGTATAAGGCATTTGTTTGCTCAGTCTCCCCTGGACTTTTTAAAGGTGTATCCTATTGGACATTGCTATCTTATAGATTAATATTAATATACCAAAACACAATGCAGATTATAAGTGAATAATAACCATATTCAACAATTGTTAACAATATGCCATGCCACTTGTTATATCAGATTTATAATACATTCTTAGTAATTTTCACACTTCTCTTTATTGTCATAGAAGTGAAAATTAGCGAGACGTTAATTTATGAATGGGACCACCCACATGTATTAAGACTTGACTCGAATTTACTAAAAGAAATGATGTGCAGTGTGGTGTGAGCCCATGTCATCAAATAATCGTGGAATCAGCATTAGAATGAAGTTTGTCACAAGGGAGAAAGCAATAAATTGAGTAAGATCAATTAAAGGAATTCAATTTTCTTTTCCACCGTTTCTTCTCAAAATTACAAAAAGTTCTCTCAAGCATTATTAAGAGCTGCCATTAAAGTTTGTCTGACAATCGTTGGAGCGATGATTTTTTTGGGGGGAA
>JAGVVM010020153.1:0-13460 GCA_019149425.1 Psidium friedrichsthalianum
CCGCAGAGTCAAATTTTAAATCGCCGGACCAAGAAAGATCCAGGGTAACGCCCAAAAGAAAATTCACCATAAATGGCCATCTACCAAAAAAAATAGCTCAAGTCTAATCCAAGACCATAAAACCAAAATATCACATAAAACAGCCAATTAATGGCTCACCACAAATGATCAAGTTATAAAACAAACGAGTCCAATCCATGACAATCAATGCAAATACATATGCATGCACGCTCAATCTTGAGCTTCGACTTAACAGCTAATTTGACCCGCGTCATATAGGCGCATCAGGTCCGACCCGCGTCGTAGACGCCTCAAGTCTGTGCCTCAACCCGCGTATGGAACGCCTCAGGTTGGCACCTTATTTCTCCAGCTACCCCGCGTCAAATACATTAGGGCGCATGAGGCTACGTTTTCTACCTCTAATGTGACATCTTGAGTTTCGATCCCTTTTCCGGAATTTGAATACATAATGGTTATTTCATGGAGGCGCTATAAATGAATCTCACTTGGAGCTGGCCACTCTGAGATGACTAACCAAAGGGGAAAGGCTAACTAGGAATATAAGCACGTGGACCAAATGGTCGATACGCGTGACTCCTAAAAGCCACCCGTTAGTCTGAGAATTTCTTTAAAGTTGTCATCTTATGAATGAGGCCACGAATTAAGTTCCGGAACAGGACAATCGACTCTCATGAGTGTCACAGTTGTGAATTTGGACATTGCCTTGAAAGGCGAATAAAATGGACAGATGGATCTCGGCATGCCCAGTGAAAAAGGGCAAAATTAGAAATTTCTATCTTGCCCCTGGTTTGAGCTAGAATCCATGACATGAGGGTAAGAATATTTTTAGAGAGGCTAGAAAAATTTTACGACGAAATCCGGAGTTATTTTCCGATCGCGATTGAGCCAAATCAGCACTGATTGAGCCCCGACCGGTCCTGAAATTTCACAAATTTCGAGAAATGTCTCGTCAATCATCTTTTTGACCAATATGACCAGCTTTGACCGAAAATAATTGAGGTCCAAGCTTTATCAGTCCAAATTTCACTGATAGTCCAAAAATCAGTCAATTCGTTCAGCCTTATGTCGCTTTCAGTGAATAGTGATTTTCAATAATTATCTCTAGGATATTTATTATCAAACCACTCTCTCTCCTCCATTATTTTTCAGCAAATTCTCTCTCTCCTCTCTCTCCTCTCTCTCTCTCTAAATTCGGATCTCTCTCTCTCGCGGCTCAGTTTTCTGGCCTCAACTTCAACCGGCCGTCGATGGAAATCCGACCGTTGGATCGTCACAATTTTTGGGTATGTTGTAGCTCAATGTCTTGTAGTTCTATTCCAACTTGAATCACTTCGATCGGAGGTCGTTTGACCTTCCAAATCTGCTTCGTCGTTTTGATCGACGAACCAGTCTTTTGTTACCCGAATTTCATATAGGACTCATATTGAAATATGTTGACCCCAGCGACCCCTAGAGCTCATTTTCATGTGAAAATATTGATTTTCAGCTCGTGAACCATCCCGTTAAGCCTTTGAACAGCCCCGGTTCAACCTAAATCCGCCGGAATCCGCCGTCGTTGTCGTTGCCGCCGGTCATCGCCTCATCCTCAGCCCTGTTTTGACTTCCTTTAGGTAAGTTAAACCTCTAGACTTCGCTCATGATGTTAGACTTGCCATGGATTAGCTCTAGGGACCGATTCGTGGTAAATCGGTTTAGGAAATTTGGCCGTAATTGGCGTATTTGATGGAAATCAATTTCTGTGGACTTTGAATGGGCTGTGGATTGATGAAATGTTGCTGTCCATGCTTGAATAACGTTGTTGGTGGTGGTTGGTGTGGTTCCCGCGAGGTTCGGGTACCGAAAAATGGATTTTCGGGATATTTAGAGCGAAAACGGGCCAAATAGTGTTCTGAAATTACTGTTCACGACCCACAAACACTGTTCACATGCTGCCCAATTTGATTTTGGTTTGAAAAAGACAAGTTTTGTGGGTCCCGTGTGGTTCGAATACCGAAAAATGGGTTTGTGGAGCATTTTATGCAAAACCGGGCCCGAGTAATATTTTATCTTACTATTTCAAATATATTTGGGGCCCGTGTTCGTATTCAAAACAATATTTGGGAATATTCCATGAACACTTAAAAATAATTATTTGGGTCATTTTGGGTCCCATGTGAGAAATTGGGCATTTTTGATAAAATTGGGCACGTGAAAGAAATTGATTGGTTTAGCCATTTTGTCGGCCATGTGAATTGAAATATTTGGGCACATGTTTTAAGTTTTGGCCTAACGTGCTTGGCCAAGGTTTTTGCCCAATTGAAACTGGCATTGTTTCGTATGCCTGAGTGAAATATTTGGACTTGTATTTGAAATGTGGCCTAACGTACTTGGCCAATGATTTATGTCCAAATGAATTTAAAGGATTTTATTGCCTGAAAGGCGAGTGCGACAATTTGGGTTCGCAAAATGAGTTGATTGGCTTGGCCATTTGGCCGGAAATATGGATTGAATATTTAGACTTGTATTTGAAATGTGGCCTAACGTACTTGGCCGATAATTTATGTCCAAATGAATTTAAAGGATTTTATTGCCTGAAAGGCGAGTGCGACCATTTGGGTTCGCAAAATGAGTTGATTGGCTTGGCCATTTGGCCGGAAATATGGATTGAATATTTGGACTTGTATTTGAAATGTGGCCTAACGTACTTAGCCGATAATTTCTGTCCAAATGAATTTAAAAAGGGGTTTTACTGCCTGAAAGGTAAATGCGACAGTTTTCGCATGTTTGATTGCATATCATTGTGACTTGGCGTAAAATGTAACCATGAAGTCACTTGGCGTAAAATGTAGCCATTGGCGTAAAATGTAGTCATAGAGGCGTAAAATGTAGCCTCAGAGGCGGAAAACGTAGCCTCGTGCGCCCTGAAGCGCAAGACGCGGGGTAGCTGGAGTGATAAGGTGCCAACCTGAGGCGTCCCATACGCGGGTTGCGGCACGGACCTGACGCGCCTATATGACGCGGGTCAAATTGGCTGTTAAGCCGAGACTCAAATTGAGCGTTCATACATATGTATTTGCATTAATTGTCCTGGATTAGACGTGGTTTCAAATTGAAAGTTTAATTGCCTTTGTTGAGCTATTAACTGGTCGTGTTATTTCTGTGTTATCTGAATTTTGTGTGGTCCTGGATTGGGCTGTTAAAAATGCTTTATATGCTTGACCACCCTGTGGCGACTTTTCTAAATTTGAACTGCTTTTTGGCAATGGAATTTGGCCCGATAATTTTAAGTACCTGAGTTGGGACCTGAGAGTTTGGTCTATGTCTGTTTGGCGTCCTGAGGAGGAGATTAAAGGTTAGCTTGCTGAGATTTGTTCTCATAGGTGATTGCCCTTATTTTTCAGACCCCGTCCGAGCAGGAATGTAACACGGGTAAGACAGAGGATCCCGAAGGAAAATGATCTAAAGACTAGTCTTTCCCTGGACCAGATGGTGGGACGGATGATGATGAGCAGGGTGGAGGTAAAAGCCCCTTGGTAGAAATTTGTGTGGTTTGCTCGCTATTGGAGTTGAGAAACTTGCCGACCTAAGTCCTTTTGTTGTAAAGGTCGAGCAATTGGTTGCAATGAGATGACAAGAGCTTTGAATTGTGTATGGCGTCATCTTGAATGTTGTATAAAAAGGACATGCAATATAAATTGTGATTTGATGAATTGATTGGTCTGTCTCTCTCTCTCTACCCTTATTCGATGTATGGGATTGAAGGAGCTCGCTTCCGTTGTTACAAAAACTCTGAGGTCGTTTGGTTACGACGAGTTTCCTAGGCCGTCGTAGTAGTCAACCATTCGACCGTACAGGTATAACAGGGATGTCGCGTGGCTCGTGGGGTCGAGGCGTGACATCTAAGGCTACATTTTACGCCTCTGTGGCTACATTTTACGCCTCTGTGGCTACATATTACGCCAATGGCTACATTTTACGCCTCTATGGCTCCATATTACGCCAATGGCTACATTTTACATGAAGTGACTTCATGGCTACATATTACACCAAGTCACAGATGATATGCAATCAAGTATGCGAAAACTGTCGCACTCGTCTTTCACGCAATAAAATCCTTCAAATTCATTTGGACAGAAATCATTGGCCAAGTACATTAGGCCACATTTCAAATACAAATCTAAATATTCAATCCATATATCTGACCAAATGGCCAAGTTAATCAACTCATTTTACAGCGCCTTTCAGGTAATAACTCCTTTAAATTCATTTGGACAGAATTCATCGGCCAAGTACGTTAGGCCACATTTCAAATACGAATCCAAATATTCAATCCACATGGCCGACATAATGGCCAAGCCAATCAACTCATTTTACAAACCCAAATTATCGCACTCGTCTTTCAGGCAATAAAATCCTTTAAATTCATTTGGACAGAAATCATCGGTCAAGTACGTTATGCAACATTTCAACTACGAGTCCAAATATATCAATCCACATATTTGACTAAATGGCCAAGCCAATTAATTTGTTTCACAGGCTCAATTTTATTAAAAATGCCCAATTTCTTTTGTGGGACCCGAAATGACCAAATAATTATTTTCAAGCATACATAAATAATCCTCAAATATTATTTTGAATATGAACACAGGCCCCAAATATTTGAAATAGTAATATAAAATATTGCTCATGCCCGATTTTACATAAAATGCTCCAAAATATATTTTTCGATTTTCAAACCACACGGGACCCGCAAAACTTGTCATTTTCAAATCAAAAATCAAATTGGACAGCACATAAATAGTGTTTAGAGGTTTGTGAACAGTGATTTCAAAAGACTATTTGGCCCGTTTTTGCTATAAATATCCCAAAAATTCATTTTCGATACCCAAACCTCACGGGACCCACATCGACCACAACCAACAGCATATATTCAGCCAATACAGCAATATACCACGCCCAAATAATATACCATAGCCTCGTCACAGAATCGATTCGCACAAATACACCAACTCCGACAATTTTTCCTAAACCGATTTACCTCGAATCGGGCCTTAGAGCTAGTTCATGGCATGTACAATATTCTAATCAGACATATAGGTTTAAATTACCTAATCGAGCTGACACAAAGTTGACAAAGCACTGGACGCGGTAGACAGCACGACGCCGACCGACACAAGCACGACGGATTCCAGTTGATTTAGTCAAACCAAGCTGATCAAGAGCTGAATGGGGTGGTTCTATAATGCTGGAATCAATATTTTCCACATGAAAATGAGCTCTAGGGTCACTGAGGGTTAACATATATCAACATGAACCAATATGTCAAATTCGGGTAAACATAAAACTGGTTCGTCAGCTTGAAACTAGTAAAAGTAGATTTGAAATTACAAACGACATCCGATCGAAATGATTCAAAGTTTTGTGAACTCAGCGTTGGATAGGACTAGGACATATCCAAAATTCATGGAAATCCAATTGTTGAATTTCTATCGACGGGCCAGTTAAAAGTTCGGCAAGCAGAATCCTGGGAGCCGAGAGGTGAGAGATTCGAGAATGATGGTCAGTTTTGGGGGAGTTTAGAGGGAGAAAATCTGCCGTCAAATATAGAGGAGAGACGAGAGAGAGAAAAAAAAGTATTCTTAGATATTATAATCTAAAACTCAATTATGGAGTTACTATTCATCGAAAATGTCATAAAGCTGAACGAATCGACTGATTTTTGAACTATCCAGGAATTTTCGAACTGATTAGGGATTGCCGGCCTCAATAATTTTGCGTCAATGGTCAAATTGATTAAAAAGATGACGGACGAGATATTTCTCAAAAATCTTTGAAATTTTAGGACGGTAGGGCCTCAATCGATGCTGATTTGCTCAATCGTGATCGAAAATACCTTGAAATTCATACCGCAGAACAATTTTTCTAGCCTGCCTACTCTAAAATTACTAAAACCTCTAGCCATGGATTTCTAGCACAAGCCCAGGAGCGAGATGGCAATTTTAATTTTTCCCTTTTCTCTAGGCATTCCAATGCCAAACTGTCAATTCACGCTGTCGCAAGGTGACATCCAATTTCAACCTCTGTACACTCTTGAGAGTCGTTTTCCTATTCCGAAACTCAATTCGCGGCCTCATCATAAGACGACAGCTTTTAAATAAATCTCAAACTAACAAGTGGCTTTTAGAAGTCAAGCGTATCGACCATTGTCCACATGCGGTTAATTCGTTGCTAATCTTTCCCCTTTGGTTAGTCAATCTCAAGAAGTGGCTAACTCCACAAGTGAGCATTCATTTATAGCGTACTCCAATAAAATAACCATTAGTATTTAAATTCGGAAAAAAGGAGATCGAAAATCAGGATGTTACATTAAGCTTCAAATATCTATCTTTGTAATCATCCTTGCATCTATATCTGTGCCAAGTAGTGTGCAGGAGGCTTTAGGGCCAACCAGGTGGGTTTATGATATGGAGGAGGAGATAGCTGCATTACATCATAATAAAACTTGGGAGCTGGTTTCGTTATAGCTAATAAACAATTGATGGGTTGTCGCTAGGTCTTTGCTGTCAAACACTATCCAGATGATTCAATTGAGCGCTTAAAAGCACATCTTGCAGTAAAGGACTATACTCAAATTTATTGTATTGACTATGGTGAAACTTTTTCCCCGATGGCTAAAATTCCTTCCGTTATCATTATTTCCTTGGATGCTCGATCTTAGTGGACTCTTCATCAGCTTGATGTCAAAAATGCATTCCTCGTGGTGATCTTCATGAGAAAGTCTATATGGAACAACCACCTGATTTTGTTGCTTATGGGGATAAGGTGTGCAAGTTCCGAAAAACTCTTTATGAACTTAAGCGGCCTCTTGTGCTTGGTTTGGCACTTCACTGATGCGGTTATCACTTTGGCGTGCATCGTTGCAGTGTTGATCACTCAGTAATTGGTATGTCATCTTCAAAAGGGTGTGTTATTCTTGTTGTCTATGTTGATGATATCATTGTCATAGGAAGTGATGTTGAAGGTATATGATGACTTAAGCAGTTTCCATAGAAGGAGTTTAACACTAAATGTTGAGAAAAACCCTAAGTAGTTTTGAAATTGACAAAATAATTTATAAATTCTTATATGGAGCAAAAATACATGGGATTCAATCTAGCAAAATAGGCTCAGACGATATTTTGAGGACTTATACGATGAAGGGAGGAGCTTAGACATTGAGGAAGAGCTCAGACATTGAGCAGGAAGCTCAGACGATGGAGCAAGAAGTTCAAACGTTACTATGTAGCCAAGCTATGAGGAAGTATTTCACGAGCAACAACTAAATTATCAAGAGATCAATTTCAAGATGAATTAATTGACATATTACATTATCACAATAGCTAGCAATCAAACTGGATTCATGCTTGGAGATTCCCAATCATAAAAATCTATCAAGAAAGTGGATTAAGGAGACGAGAATGATTCACCTTATGAATTAATCTTTTATGAAAATCTGGATCACAATTGTATGAGCGATTCAATCCAAAGGGGGATTCTTTCCTCTATCAACCTCAACGGTTATGAAATCTTTAAGAAATCTTTTGTATACAGTCTCGTACAAATGAGGAAGTTTAGAGAGCGATCCTTTGAAGATCTTGCAACACAAAGTTGGGATGGAGTATAAAAGGAGACCTCAAAGCTAAAGAGCAAAGAGATGAGAAAACAAAATCAAAATTTCAAGAATAGAAAACTTCACATCCTTCATATACTTTTGATCCAACACTATAATACTTAGAGGAGAAAATATGAGTGTGAGAGTGTTAGACAAG
Source organism: Psidium friedrichsthalianum (assembly GCA_019149425.1). Taxonomy (NCBI): domain Eukaryota; kingdom Viridiplantae; phylum Streptophyta; class Magnoliopsida; order Myrtales; family Myrtaceae; genus Psidium; species Psidium friedrichsthalianum. The sequence continues at coordinate 7,809 of JAGVVM010020153.1, forward strand.
AAATCTATTCACCAAACTATAACCTCTAAACTATTCACTAGTGGAATCCAATTGATTAGCTATCAGCAGGACAAAGTGGACGTAGGCTCAAACAAAGCCAAACCACTATAAATCATCTATGCACATTCTCTTTCTCTTAATCTCTCTGTCTATATATCTGTGAAAGTAGATCTACGAAAGACAATACATCTGAGAATCTCTCAAATCTTCTTAGTAACATCATTTGAACGAAGCTCTAAGCTTATCTATTTAAATTCCGCATTGTTTATTAAAACTTTTTAAAATCACCTACTTATATCTCTTTAGGTGATAACACTAGTCCTAACAATTAGTATTAGAGCCTGGTCTACTTTTGAGCTAACAATCTCTATGCCTAGCAATTTTGCTCCTATTTGGATTGAATGAGAAAGTGACAATAGGCCACCATACTTCGACGGAAAGGAGTTCCACAATTGGCAGAACAAATTTAAGGCATATATTAAATGCCAACATCTATAGATATGGGATGTTGTGCAAAATGGGGTTGATCCATCCGCAAGCATCTCAAGCGATTCAAATTGTGGAGACATTACCAACAGTACTCCCACAGCTGCTCTATCTACTACTGAATTAGCAAAGAGAATTACTGTAGATACTAAAATTATTTATTCTTTTTATAGTGCATTATCTCATACTAAATACAAATGTATTGCAGATTGTTCTTCTTCAAAAGGAATATGAGATAAGCTCTATGTTACTTATGAAGGAATGGACAAAGTTAAAGAGACCAAAGTTAAATACTCCTCAGCCAGCAGGAAGCATTCAAAATGAAGCCTAATGAAACAATGAAAGAAATTTTTTTATAGATTCATTGAAATAGTGAATGGTCTCACCTATCATGGGCAACTTGTGTCAGGTCTAATGAGAGTGAACAAACTTCTGAGAGCACTCATAAAAGAATGGGACAACATCAAAACATCCACTCAAGAGACTAAGACGATCTCGCCACTATCCATGGATGAACTCATTGAAACTCTTCAATCCTATGAGGATGAAAAAAATCAATGAGAAAGCTAAATCAAGAGGTAAGAAATTCATTGCTCTAAAAGCTAATGATCATTCTAATGATTTAGATTCTGGAGATGAAGACGACAAGGAACTAGCACTCATGGTCAAAAAATGTAGAAGAATGGCTAAGAAAAGCATAAATTTCAAAGGGAAATAAATTTCAGGCTACATGATCTGAGATGATCATCTGGTGACAAAGAAGATAGCAAAGATGTAGTTTGCTATGAACGAAAAAATAGAGCGCACATCAAGCCAAAATGTCCTCTTCTAAGGAAGAAAGAAAGGGATAAAAGTCCAAAAAAGCTCTGAAGGCAAAAACCTGGAGCGACACAGAATGAAAAAGTGATGAGGCATACGTCATCATTTGTTTGATGGCCAACTCAAACTCTAAGGATGAATCTAAGGTAATTTTTCCTGTCATTCCTTCTGAGGCATTAGGTTGTGTAGATGAACTATGTTATGATTAGAGAACTGCTCTTAAAAGGCTTTCTGAATTGAAAAAGGAAGTACTTGCTTAAAGCAAAATGGTGCTTCTCAAAACATTAAGATAAATTTTCTGAAAAAGAATTGTTTCAAATCAAAGAAAAATCTGATTTAATCTCCAGAAAAATGAACATTTACAAATCGAGAACGTCTCTTTCAAAAAGGAAAATGACTTTTTGAAAAAGAAAATTTCAAATATTCACAAAAAAATTTCCTCTGGTTCAACAACTTTGTAGCACATTCTTTCTATACAAATACATACTACAATAAGTCTGGCCTTGGTCTTCAAAAGGAAAGTGAGTTGAAAAACGATTTCCAAAAGCAAAAGAAAGATTTAGATGAAGACCTTCAAAACATGCATTTATAAAATCACATTTATAAGCACTTTATAAGATCTAAGGGACAGAACATCTCAAAATGTACAAACTGTGATGATCCAAAGCACTCAAGAAGTTATTATCCTTAGATTTGGAGACCCACTAGAGATATCTTGAGTTTTACCAACTCCACTAACCCTAAAGGACACAAATAGATTTGGGTACCAAAAAAAACTTGAATTTTTTTTATATTTACAAGTACCAATGAAAAGAAGAAACAAATAGTACCTTAATAGTCGGTGTTCTAGACACATGACTGAAAATTTCAAGATATTTATCAATCTTACTAAGTTTAATGAAGGAAGTGTCTCCTTTGGTGGCAACAACAAAGGAACTATTATTGGCAAAGGAACAGTGAAGATTGGCAATCTCTTCATCAATAACGTCTCATTAGTTAAGAGTTTGAATTTCAATCTTATAAATATAAGTCAATTATGCGATTGTGGATACAAAATCTCTTTTGTAGAAGATAGATGTTCAAGTACTAGTTAGGACAACAAAGAATCTTTCATGGGATGAAGACATGAAAATATGTATCTTCTGGATACATCATCTGAGGACATCAAATGTCTTGTATTTGTCAAAGATGACTTAGAACTTTGGCATAAGAAGCTAGGACACATAAGCTTCAAACAAATGTCAAAACTTTCCTTAAAAGGCTTGTGAGAGGACTTCAAGATGCTAAACTTGAACAAGAAAAACTTTGTGGCACTTGCATACTTAAGAAATAAGTAATGAATTCTACAAGTCAACAAATCAAGTTTGCAATAATCATGCCCTACAACTTTTACATATGGATGTATTTGGACCTACTTGAACCTAGAGCATTAGAGGTAAAAAGTATTGTCTAGTAATAGTAGATGATTATAATAGATTTACTTAGGTTTACTTCTTTGCATACAAGACTGATACATTCCCATATTTTGAAAGCTTTTCAAAGAAAGTTCAAAACGAAAAAGTCTATCCGATTTCCAATTTCAAAACAGATCATGTGAGAGAATTTGAAAATCAAATTTTTGCACAATTTTGTGATCAAAATGGTTTTTAACATAATTTTTATCACCTTATACTCCTCAACAAAACGGAGTAATTGAAAGAAAAATTGTTCTTATAAGAAATGGCATGAACTCTTTTAATAGAAAGTAAAGTCCTTTCTATTTTTGGGCAGAAGTTGTTTCTACTACATGTTACATCATATCGTGTCTTCTAAGACCAAAGAAACTAAGCATAACATACTTTCATGTACTGGATGTAAACGTTTTATCCTCAAAATTCAATGATGTCCGAAATAGTTTAATGAAAGATCAGATGAATGAGTATTTCTTGGATATTCCACTTCAAGTAAGGCATATAGAGTCTTCAACAAGAGCTCAAAAACAATTGAAGAATCAATGAACGTGAGGTTCGAAGATGGAAATGATACTCAGAAGACGGCATTGAAATCACCACATCATTTAAGAAGAATCCATCATCTGAGCAGACTTCATCATCTGAGGACAAAACGTCATCTGAAGCCACTTAGAATGACAATAATATTTAGGCTACTACATCATCTGAGATTACAAATCAAGATCCCTCTCTAGAATATAAACAAGACAGAAGAATAACAAGAACTAGAAATACAAATCCAGTCTTCCCATAGATCTTGTCATTAGAGATGTACAAGATGGAATCAAGACAAGATCCAAACTCAAGAATGCCATAAATGCTTTTACACTTATGTCTGAAGTAGAACCAAAGGAATTGAAGAGCCTCTTGCAGACGACAGCTGGGTTGAGGCATGCAACAAGAGCTACATCAATTCAAACTCAGTGAAGTTTGTGCCTAAACCCAGGGATCATTCAATTCTTGGAACCAAATAGGTATTTAGAAACAAGTTGGATGATAAAGGCAAGATTACAAGAAATAAGACAAGACTCATAGCCAAGGGATACTCTCAAGAAAAGGGGATTGACTATGATGAAACATATGCTTCCCGTAGCAAGACTGGAGTCTATTAGATTTGTGACATTCCGAATTTCGGTCGTTTGTAAGATAGATGATATTAGATTTTCGAGGATTAAGAGACAAATATTGGACGACGTATTGCTTGGTTCCGTAGTTGACCGTTATGCTCCAATAAACCGGATAAGTATCGGAAGTCTAGAAAAGACCTTTTTGGCCCATGATTTGTGATAGACTCTCTAGATTTGTGATGGTAAATATTTTAGTGAAATTAGAAATTTAATCCAGAGTAGTGTTACGTTCGATTCGTTTGCGCTTGAGCCTCGATTAGTCCTAATTGTGCCCGATCAGTCCCGAAATGGTACGAATCCCTAGAAATGTTTCATCAGATGTCAATCAATCGCGTCAATCAACCATCGATCACCATCAGTCAAACTTTTGACCAGTCAAATAGTGAATAATATCGGTCAATCGATGAATAGTGCCCACCAATAATTGAAGATTTTTCTCTCTCCTCCATTATTTGGCCAGCCAAGCTCTCTCTCTCCGCAAAAAAATTCGTGCTCATCCTCTCTCTCTCTCTCTCATTTTCTTTCTGATTTGTTCACTGAGGAATCGCCGCCCATTCGCCGTCAAAAAAGTCGTCAGTTTGAGATACCTTTTTAACCTCATCTTCACTCTATTTCCTTAGAAATTCTCCACCAAAAATCAGTTCAAGATCATCCTTGGAACCCCCTCAAACAGAGCCAAAACTGGACCCTGCACATGCTGATTTCCAAATTTCTGTGCTAGCGATTTTTCATCATTCCGGAGCCGTCGCTGCTCCGATTGAGGTCAAACCAAGTGAGTCTCTTGTCTTTCTTTCCTTTTCAATTATGTTCAAAAATCAACTCTAGATGAGCTCTGATTCGTCCTAAACTTCGTTTCATTCAGGCGTGCGCGTTGTCATCTTTCGCCGCCGTTTCCGCTCTTGTGTGTTGCTGCTGTTCTAGCTTCTTGGCAGAGCTATTCTAGCTTAATCTTGGTGATTTTTACTTTTAAATCTTGAGTAGGATGTTACATTATTCATGGATTAGCTCTAGGATGTGATTAGAGGTAGAACGGTTTAGAAAATTTGACTGGTTTGGGGTTTAAAGTCAAAACGATTCTATTGAGTGTGCGGGTGCACTATTCATGCCGAATTGGGCTGTCAGTGGGTGCCGGTGATAGTATGATGAGGCTTAAATGTTGAAAAATGGATTTTCAGAGCGTTTTAGGCAAAAATCGAGCCTAAATAGTATTATGAGGAACTGTTCACGAGATGTGAAACACTATACATGGGCTGTCCACGTATGTCCATGATCAATTATTGTGATTTGGTGGGCCCAAAGTGCGCGCCTAATAGCGCAATGGCGAAATCAAGCAATTCTGACGGAATCGAGCAGATTAGTCAAAGTGAATGGCTTAGATATATAATAAACTGCAATGATTGACTTTTGAGCATGTTTGACTGAGTTGTGAACTGTTTCTATGGTTTCTTTGAATTGTCGTTGCTTGAGTATCTGGTTGATATTGGCCTAGAAACCTGAAAGTGCATGTTTTAGGGTCAATCAGAAGGTATCTGGTATCCTGGGTGAGATTTAGAGGGTGACCTTGCTGAGCTGTTAGCTCACCCTTGTTTGGGGATCATCTTTTCAGATGTGTAGGTTTGACATTGGATAAAACGATGGAGACAATGAAGCTAATGGATAGCGCTAATAAGAAGAGAGCAAGTAATGAGTAAGCCTTGAGGTAGCGTTCTGAGGCGCTACAAGATTTCACC
>JAGVVM010020155.1:0-11367 GCA_019149425.1 Psidium friedrichsthalianum
TAGGCCGGAAATGAAGTGGGGAGGAGGAAGAGAGAGAGGTGAATTATGAACCAATAAATTTCAAATATTCATAGTGGTTAGTTGGAATAGTAGAATGGATGTGATTGACATTCTTGGGACTTGTGCCATGATTCAGTGATTGATTGATGGAGACAGATACTTGATTTGATTGATGTGACATCTGGATTTGACTTGTCTCGATTTGCGTGCCCAAATGCACCGATCGGGCCCCGAGCGCTAGCGGATTTTGGACAGGATTTGGCGTCGTCTAACAAATCTACTCTAAAAATCCTAATTAGTCTCTCCTAGTACTGAGCTTACCGGGGGCATTTCGGTAATTTTCCATTCACGTCTTCTTCTCGACGTGCATCCCGCTGTCTGACCTTCAGTCGACATTTTCGCAACTGACTTCATTTTCTTCATGTTGTGTTTACCTTACTGAATTCAATTGTCCAATGTCGGATTTCATTTGTGGTCATTTCTTAAATACCGACTCTGTCTCAGTCTCAAGCCAACGGGCGGCTGATTGGGAAAATTCCCTGATAGCCTTTCCCCTTCGGTTGGTCATCTCGATTGGTACTAATCCTTAGTGAGCGTCGACTAGCGTGTATATGGAAGTGTTTCCATTCATTTAGAAATTCTGACAAATGGGTCGAATTTTCAGACGTCACAGGCTTGGGGTTCTAATTTTAATGCTGAGTGGGCCAAAATAAACCTAATTGAACCAAGATGGTTAATGGGTCCTGTCTGGACGAAATTCACAAGTAATGGGCGAACTAATAATTGGAACATTAAAAGATGAGGCCCATTAATGGACATGGGCTTGGGAATCCCTTTGGGCCTAAAATCACCTAATTGTGCCTAATTGGCTACTCTTAGAAAATGGGCTGGGGCCCTACACGAAAATTTATTAATAATGGACCCTTAATTAACATATGGACTTAAGATTTAATTAATGGCCCAAGATTGATTAATGGGCCTTAGATACTAATTGGGCCTTACTTAATTTTAATAATCCCAACTTAATCTAATGGGCCTAACCCATTTCATTCAACCTTGAACTTATGGCCCTAGCTTGCCTAATGGGCTTTAAAACTTCATAAGGGCCGACCTGCCTTAGTGGTAGTTAATCACTTTTGTGCCTTGGCCTCAGGCACAGGGTCTTAGGCCCAATTAACTTTGAATCTCTAATTGGGCCTTAAGCCAAGCCTTTGCTAAATTCGACTACACCCAGGGGATTGGTTATTCGTTAAATCATTAGTCGTGGGATTCTGACCTCCCAGGGGGCCTAACCTGGTGAATGGGCTTAGGCCGAGATAATAATCAATCCGCTAAGATTAGGGTTCCAATGGTTAGGTGTCTGCCCAGAATTAATATGTGATATTCCTATCGAACCTGCCTGGCTAAGAAATTGTGCGTGGGGCCTTTGAATCTCGATGGCTTAGCTTTTTGAGCACGTGAAGAGTGTGGTTTGCCGTGATGTGTTTTGCCTTGTACAACATATGCCGTTTCATGCATGCTCTATGTCTTGATTTGCTGATTGCAATCACGTGGCCCCCGATACACATTGTGAGCATGGCATGAGTCACCAGAGTTGTGACGTGAGAATGTGCCCAGAGGGGAACTGGAGAGAAAAGGGAGGACCACGTAAGGCGTTCGAGACGCAGTGTGGTATTTGCCGAATGTCTGAGAATGAGCCCTGATGGGAATTGGAGCGATAGACGGGCATGTTCCACTGGGAACGCGACATGGCCGCTGAGGCCTGATTCTTGGCATATGCATTGTGATTGACTGCTGTTATTGCCTGTCTATATCTGTGAATCGTATCGATATACCTTGCCTATTTATTTTCGTGTTGAGGGTGCTAGTACCGATGAAACTGAGAGTGACTGAGCCCTAGACCGTGAACCTAGTCCACTGGATAGGACCGACCCCGCTAGTATGCGCTATCCTACGTTAGGATTAGTGGTGAGCTTGCTGAGTTTCGACTCACGGGCGGTGGTTGCCCTTCTTTTACAGATCTAGGTCACCCATGATGGCTGCACCGCCGATGCTTTTTGGACTGCCAGTACAGATGGACACCGAGATCACCCTCCTTTTGATATGCACGCCACTCTGTGGCATAGGCATGTGACCACCGTGTTAGTAGATCAGGGTGGACCTTATCTTGTACCCCATAGATACGAGGCTGGTTTAGAGAGGCCTGTATGCTTCGAGGGACCCCAGAGAGACTCCCCGATCCCCATGGGAGGACGACCCGATCCTGCGCAGCCAGCCGAGTATGTGGGCGAGGTGATCGACCCCGACCCCTCAGGAGATGCCGCCCCAGGACGTTTCCGAGATCGATGGTCACGAGGAAGGCGACGCCATGGACACGGATGAGGAGGACGCCAGAGGAGGACCCCGAGAGGATCCAGAGGAGAGCTTGAGGTGGCTGAGTCTCGCTGTATCTGGTCTAGTTTCGAGAGCGTAGATAGTATGACCATAGTGAGGTTTCTTTTTGGGGGGGGTCGTATCTAACGCTCTATAGATATATATATATGATGTGTATTATCTTTTGTAAAAGTGTTCTTGCCTTTCATGCTACCTTCCCGTACCTTGTGCATGTATGTATGTATAGAAGGCACGCTTCCGCAGGTTTTAGATTGTTGTCGTTTTGCGCTAGCGTCACTTGCCGCGATGAGCACCCTGGGCGTCGCTACTCGTAGGCCAGGCGTACGCATGGTTCGTAGATGTATTATGAACAGGGGTGTCCCCGGGCCTCGATTGGGGTTCGGGCGTGACACATTACAAACGCCCCATCACTATTTCCAGCCCATTAGCATAGTTTCAAGGCCCAATTAGTTACTTCCCAGGCCCTACAACGCACGGCCATACATACTCACCATTAGATTAAAGCCCATTAGGCCTAATTACACTTTTCACCCACTAATCAACTTGTTTAGCAACTAATTCAACAAACCACACATGGCATACACTAGCCTAGGTCAAGATTAGTGAGTAAAGCTTACCTAGAGGGGTCGGTGGAGGCGTTGGACGGCGAAGGAGGGCGGACGGTGGCCGCGTTCACTGGCGGCTAGAGGGGGACCGAGAGAGAAAAGATGGTGAGGTTAGATTTCGGCCTCGACCAAGGGACAAAGGGCCACGGACGGGGGAGATGAGGGCTTACCATGGCTGCTGTGGCTTCGGATGGCAACGGAAAGGGACGGTGGTGCACGGCGGCCGAGTGGGGACCGACGGCAACGACGACGGGGACGGGCGGACGAGCTGGAACCAGAGAAATGAGGAGTCACGGTCGGGTTGGGGTCCTAGCCCTCATGGCCACGGAAATGAAGAGACAAAGGACTAGAGAGGGTTACCTAAGCGTGGAGGAGGTCGTCCGGCGGTGAAGGAGGCGGGGCGACGTCGGGCGGTCGGGCGAGCAAAGGAGTCCGAGAGGGAGAGAGGGCGATCGGGAGAGAGGGAGAGTGAGGGGATGGCCGAAAATACCAAATGGAGGAGGAGAGAGAGAGGGAGAGATTATAATGTGAATAAAACAAAATTGCAAGTGGGTGGATTAGGTAGAATAGTATATGGATTGACATTGTACTTTGACTTGTCCTTGATGATTTGATGATTGATTGGGATTGTGCCATGATGTGATTGATTTGACACTTGATTGATTGATGTGACATCTGATTTGATTGCCTCGATTTGCGTGCCAAATGCACCGATCGGGTCCCGATGCGCGAACGGATTTCGGACTGGATTTGGTGTCGGTCTATCGAATCTACTCTCAAAAATCCTAATTAATCTCATTCTAAGGACTGAGCATTTACCGGGGGCATTTCGGTAATTTTCCATTCACGTCTTGCTTCTCGACGTGCACCGGCGTCTGACCTTCAGTCGACATTTCTGAAAACCAATTTCATTTCTTCATTGTGTTTATCTTACTGATTCATTGTCCAATGTCGGATTCATTTTGTGGTCAATTTCATTAAATACCGACTCTGTCTCAGTCTCAGACCCACGGGCGGCTGATTGGGAAAAATTCCCAGATAGCCTTTCCCCTTCGGTTGGTCAGCTCAGGGTAGCTAATCCTGAGTGAGCGTCGACAGAGTGTATTAATGAAGTTTTCCATTCATTTAGAATTCTGACAATTGGGTCGAATTTTCAGACTGTCACAATTCTTCCTTCTTATAAAAATTTCGTCCTCGAAATTTACAGTACACCAGTTCCTACTCCCAAAATCAAATTACAAACGATCATTCAAACAGGTAAGGGTATTTCTTCTTCATCTCGTCTTCGTTTTCCCACGTGGCTCCTTCGGTTCCATGGTGTTCCCAAATGACCTTGACCAATGGAATCGTCTTGTTCCTGAGCACTTGTTCCTTGCGATCTTCAATCCTTACTGGCCTTTCCACGTAGGAGACGCGGTCATCCATCTCAATGACTTCATGATCGAGTATATGGCCAGGGTCTGGCTCATACTTCCTCAGCATCGATACATGAAACACGTTGTGAATCTGCGACAAATTCGGCGGTAGTGCCAGACGATAAGCCAATGTCCCGATCTTCTCCAGAATCTCGAATGGCCCAACAAATCTAGGACTCAGCTTTCCTTTCTTGCCAAACCGAGATAGTCCTCGCATCGGCAACACCTTCAGAAAAACATGCTCTCCAACTTGAAATTCCAATGGCTTACGTCTCTTGTCTGCATAGCTCTTCTGCCTACTCTGGGCGGTCCTCAGTCTATCTCTGATCACCTTGACTGCCTCTACTGACTATTGTACCAATTCTGGGCCTGTTATACTCTTCTCACCGACTTCGTCCCAACAAATTGGCGTCCTGCAGGCCCTTCCATACAATGCTTCAAACGGTGCCATCCTGATACTCTGCTGGTAGCTGTTGTTGTAGGCAAATTCTACCAAGTGTAGCTGCTCCTCCCAGCCACCTTTGAAGTCTATGACACACGCTCTCAGCATATCCTCCAAAGTCTGTATGGTCCTTTCCGACTGACCATCTGTCTGAGGGTGGTAGGCTGTACTGAACCTTAACTCTGTCCCTAGAGCACCCTGCAGACTCTTCCAGAACGTGGCTGTGAAACGAGGATCTCTGTCTGATACTATGCTTACTGGCACTCCATGCAGTCTTACAATCTGCCTCACGTACAGTTCAGCCAGCTTCTCCAATGTGGAATCCTTTCGCACTGCGATAAATGTGCAGACTTGGTCAATCTGTCCACTATCACCCAGATTGAGTCATTTCCTCTCTGACTTCTTGGCAATCCCGTCACGAAGTCCATGGTGATGTGCTCCCACTTCCATTCTGGGATCTCCAATGGTTGCAACAGTCCTCCAGGCTTGCAATGCTGTGCCTTTACTTGTTGACATGTCAGGCATTTGGCTACATGCTTAGCCACATCCACCTTCATTCCATTCCACCAGTAGTGCTGACGTAGATTCTGGTACATCTTCGTACTTCCAGGGTGGATACTATAATTGCTCTTGTGAGCCTTTGACAGAATTCTTTCCTTCAACTCCTCGTCGTTTGGTACACACAGGCGTCCTCTAAACTTCAACGTCCCGTCTTCAGTCACCTTGAAGTCATCTTTCCTCTCTTCTGCATTCATCATCACGACCTTCTGAGTATCGGGGTCCGTGGACTGTAATTCCTTGACCTTCAATTGGATCTCTGGCTCAATCTGTAGCGTAGCCATCAGGCTTGAGAGACTTCCTACTTCGACCTTGAACTCAGAGTCCCTGATTTCTTCCAACAATGTCTATTCTTTCACCATCATATGGGCGATGCTCGACTTCCTGCTTAGAGCATCCGCTGTAACAGTCTGAAAATTCGACCCAATTGTCAGACTCTCTAAATGAATGGAAATACTTCATTATAACACTCTAGTCGACGCTCACTCAGGATTAGCTACCCTGAGCTGACCAACCGAAGGGGAAAGGCTATCTGGGAATTTTTCCCAATCGGCCGCCCGTTGGCTTGAGACTGAGACAGGGTCGGTATTTAATGAAATTGACCACAAAAGAAATCCGACATTGGACAATCGAATCAGCAAGACAAACGCAATGAAGAAATGAAGTCGGTTTCAGAAATGTCGACTGAAGGTCCGACAGTCGGTGCACGTCGTGAAGCAAGACGTGAATGGAAAATTACCGAAATGCCCCCGGTAAATGCTCAGACCTTAGAATGAGACTAATTAGGATTTTTGAGAGTAGAATCGATAGACCGACACCAAATCCTGTCCAAAATTCGTTCGCGCTCGGGACCCGATCGATGCATTTGGCACGCAAATCGAGGCAAGTCAAATCAGATGTCACATCAATCGGATGTCACATCAATCAATCAAGTGTCATGTCAATCAATCACATCAATCAATCATGTCAAGGCACAAATTCCAAGGCACATCATATCAAGTACACATTTCACATCCAAAATCCCATTACCAACCCCACTAGCTTGTATTTTGGACTCTAGCTAGTATAATCTCTACCTCACTCTCTCTCCTCCCCTCCATTTGTTCGGCCATCCTCCCTCCCTCACTCTCCCGATCGCTCTCTCTCCCTCTCACGGTTCCGTCGCCGTCCGCCCAAACCGGCCGCCCGTGAGCCTCGTCCGACCGCCACCGCCCGACGCCACCATCATCCTCCAAGCCGACGCCTAGGTGAGCTTTGCTTGTTCTTCTTCTTCCCATTTCGTGGCCACGAAGACCGAGAAACCCGACCTCATCCCTCTTCCTCTCTCTTGTTCGCGTAGCCGTCCGCCCGAGCCGCCGTCCGTGTCGTCGTTCCGCCACCGTCCGGCGTTCGTCGGCCTCCACCTCGTCGCGGTAAGCCTCCCGGTCCCTCCTATCTTCATTTCGTGGCTTGGGACCTCGCGAGGCCGACCGAACCTCACCATTTCTCTCTCCCTTCCTCGGTTAGTTCGCGGCCGCCTCTTCACCGCCGGCCGTCCGCCCGTCGTTGCCGTCGTTCCGCCGAACAGCCGCCTTCACCGACCCCTCTAGGTAAGCAAACCTCTAATCCTAGTTTAGGCTAGTAAGTATATGTGTGGATGGTTGTGTTAGTGGCTAATCTAGTGGTTATGGTTTAATATATGCAATTAGGCTTAATGGTGCAATTTGCTTGATTTGAAATTTGAATGGGCTTAAGGTGTTGTAGTGATTGATTGGGCCGAGAATTAACTCTAGTGGGCCGAAATTCATGGGCTAGGCGTGAGGAGTTACGGGCCAAAGTAAGTTAATGGGCCTTGGGACTTAATTTTGGACTAATTGGGCCTAAACTAATCTAATTGAACCCAAGATGATTGATGGGCCTTGTTTGGACGAAAATGAGGATTAATCGGGCCCAACTTATAAATTAGAACATTAATTTACGAAGCCCAATAATGTATATGGGCCTAGGATGACCAAGTGGGCTTAAAATACGCTAAATGGGCTTAATGAACTAACTTTTGAAAATGGGCTTGGGCCCTACACGAAAATTTAATAATAATGGGCCTTAATTGTATAATGGACTTAAGAATTATTAAGGGCCTAAGTTTGGTAATTGGGCCTTGTATTCTACTTGGACCCAACTTAATTTATTAAGCCCAATTAGGTTTAATGGGCCTAACCCACTACACTAAACCTTGAATCCTATTAGACCCAACTTGACTTACGTGCTTAAAACTCCTTAATGGGCCGAATTTCATTAATGGACCTACTTACCCTTATGGGCCATGGGCCTTAGTTCGGGCTTTAGGCCCATTTGAATTGAATCCTATAGTTGGGCCTTAAACCCAACCGAGCTTAATTCAACTACACCGAGGGATTAATAACACACTGAATCAATGGTCATGGGTTCTTAACCCCCAGGGAACTAACATGGGTGTTTGGGCTTAGGCCGAGCTGTCGAATCCGCGAAGATGTGAGTCCAACTGTTATGGGTCTGACCCGAGGATTAATGAGTGATATCCTATCGTATCTGTCTGACTGAGGGATTATGCGTGGGGCCTTTGATTCTCTTATGGCTTGGCTTGTTGTGCACATGAGAGTGTGATGGTTGCTTGATGCGTTCCATACTTGTGCATATACGCCATATCATGCATGCTCTATGTTTGAATTGCTGATTGCAATCCCGTGGCCCCGCATACATTGAGAGCATGGCATGAGTCACCAGAGCTGTGACGCGAGAATGTGCCCAGAGGGGAAGTGGAGAGAAAAGGGAGACCAACGTAAGGCGTTTGAGACGCAGTGTGGTAATCGCCGTATGGCACTGTTGGGTGAGCCCTGATGGGATTTGGAGTGACAGATGGGCATGGTCTATTGGGACCTGTTATGGCCGGTTGAGGCCTGTAGCATTGCATATGGCATCTGATTGACATCTCTTGTGCCCGTCTATATGATATGATCTGTGTTGTGATAATTTGTACGCGTGTTAGCCATGTTGAGGTCTGGTTCCGAGGACTGAGAGTGCCTGAACCCTGGACCGAGAACCTAGTTCATGGATAGGACCGACCCTGCTAGTATACGCTATCCTACGTTAGAATTAGTGGTGAGCTTATTGAGTTTCGACTCATGGGCGGTGGTTGCCCTTCTTTTACAGATCGAGGTCACCCATGATGGCTGCACCGCCGATGCTTTTTGGACTGCCAGTGCAGATGGACACCGAGATTACCCTCCATTTTGATATGCACGCCACTCTGTGGCATAGGCATGTGACCACCGTGTTAGTAGATCAGGGTGGACCTTATCTCGTACCCCATAGATATGAGGCCTGGTTTAGAGAGGGCCTGTTTGGCTTTGAGGGACCCCAGAGGGACTCCCCTATTCCTATGGAGGACGACCCGATCTTGCTTCAGCCAGACGAGTATGGTGGTGAGGTGGTCGACCCCGACCCATTGCAGGAGATGCCGTCACCTGGACGATCCGAGATTGATGGTCACGAAGAGGGTGACGCGATGGACACAGACGAGGAGGACCCAGAGGAGGACCCCGAGGAGGATCCCGAGGAGGAGCTCGAGATGGACTGAGTTATGCTGTACTGGTCTAGTCTTTTTGAGAGGGAGCGTAGATAGCTCGACCACTGTGAGGTTTTCTTTTGGGAGTCTGTATCTAACGCTCTATGTATATATTTATGATGTGTATTGCCTTTTTGTAAAAGTGTTCTTGTCTTTCCATGCTACCCTGTACCTTGTGCATGTATGTATGTATAGAAGGCACGCTTCCGCAGAATTCCGTAGGTTTTAGATGGTTGCCGATTCGCGCGAGCGTCATCTGGCCGCGATGAGCATCCTGGGCCGTCGCTAGTCGTAGGCCAGGTGTACGCAGGGGTTCGCAGGTGTCTATGGACAGGGGTGTCGCGAGCTCGATTGGGGTTCGGGGCGTGACATCCGCCACCTTATTTGCCTTTCCTGGATGGTAAAGAATATCGCAATCATAGTCCTTCAGCAACTCCATCCATCGACGCTGTCTCATGTTCAGCTCCTTCTGGGAGAACAAATACTTCAGACTCTGGTGATCTGTGTAGATCTGAAACTTTTCTCCCACCAGATAATGTCTCCAGATCTTCAATGCGAAGACTATGGCTGCCAGTTCCAAGTCGTGCGTCGGATAATTCATCTCATGCGGCCTCAGCTGTCGAGATGCATAAGCCACTACTCTTCCATGCTGCATCAAGACACATCCTAGACCTCTCAGTGACGCATCACTGTAAATCTCAAATCCTCCAGGTCCGGATGGGATGGTCAATACTGGTGCAGACGTCAGTCGGTCCTTCAGCTCCTGAAAACTTTCCTCACACTTTGCATTCCATTCAAACTTCGACTCCTTC
The DNA here is from genome assembly GCA_019149425.1 of Psidium friedrichsthalianum. Taxonomy (NCBI): domain Eukaryota; kingdom Viridiplantae; phylum Streptophyta; class Magnoliopsida; order Myrtales; family Myrtaceae; genus Psidium; species Psidium friedrichsthalianum. The sequence goes on from JAGVVM010020155.1 coordinate 9,810, forward strand.
TTTAACAGTCTTGTCATCGGAGCGGCTATCGCGGAGAACCTTTCCACGAAGCGTCGGTAATAGCCAGCCAATCCAAGGAAGCTTCTTATTTCAGTCACGGTTGTTGGCCTTGGCCATTTCTCTACAGCTTCTCCGGAGCTGGATCCACTGATATCCCTTCTCCAGATACAATGTGTCCAAGAAACGCCACTCTGTTCAGCCAGAACTCACACTTGCTGAACTTTGCATACAGTGAGTGTTCCCTTACGTCTGCAGAACAATCCTCAAGTGTTCCTCGTGGTCCTCAGAATTCTTCGAGTACACCAGGATATCGTCGATGAAGACTATCACGAATCGATCCAAGAACTTCTTGAACACTCTGTTCATCATATCCATGAATGCTGCTGGGGCATTTGTCAGCCCAAATGGCATGACGGTAAACTCGTAATGCCCATATCTCGTCCTAAAGGCAGTCTTCGGGATATCCTCCTTCTTGATCCTTAGCTGGTGGTAACCCGTCCTCAGGTCTATCTTGGAGAACACACACGCTCCTTCCAGCTGATCAACAATCATCTATCCTTGGCAGAGGATACTTGTTCTTGATCGTCACTTGGTTCAGTTGTCAATTCTATACACAGCCTTAGTGATCCATCCTTCTTCTTAACGAACAGCACCGGAGCTCCCATGGCGAAGCACTGGGGCGGATAACCCTTTATCCAGTAGCTCTTGCATCTGCACTTTCAGCTCCTTCAGTTCAGACAGTGCCATCCTATACGGTGCTTTTGAGATTGGCTCGTTCCAGGTGCCAACTCAATTACAACTCCACTTCACGCTCTGGTGGCAAGCCAGGCAATTCTTGAGGAAACACATCGGGGTATTCCCTTACTATAGGCACCTCCTCCAACTTCACCTCTTGAGCCCGACGAATCTATACAGATGCTAAGAATCCTAGGCAACTCTGATCATCAGATTGGTTGCTTCTAGTGCAGAAATCCAAGGATTGAGGTTCCACCTCGATTTCCTTTAAACTCATACTCAGGCCCATCTACTGGGTTCAACCTTATTATACTCCTACTGCAGTCAATAACTGCTCCATGTTTAACCAACCATCCATGCCAACAATCAAGTCAAAATCATACATGGGCAGGACAGCTAAGTCATCTTCTCGCTCTATTCCCAAAGCTATCTCACACCCTTACACCCTAACATAACAATTACTTTATCTTTTTAACGGGGTGGCCACATGCAATACAACATCCAATGGTCTAGTTTCTATTCCAGCCAACTCAGCAAAACGTGCAGATATGAACGAATGGGATGGCCCAGATCAAACAAGGCATAGGCCGGTAATGACCACAGAGAGAAATGGTACCTGTGATCACCCCTGGCGCATTCTCTGCATCCTTGCGCGCCACAGCATAGACTCGTCCCTGAGCAGGTGGACGGTTCAGGATTCCTTGCGTGTAACTGACCCATCTGCGGCTGCTGCGGCGGTTGGAACGGGGGTCTCGGACCATTCTTCGGGCAGTTCCTCTTAACATATGCCCCATCTGACCAACATCTGAAGCCTCCCCCAGTT
>JAGVVM010020158.1:0-29652 GCA_019149425.1 Psidium friedrichsthalianum
AACGGCGACCGGCGAGCGACTTAGGGAGCACGGTAATTGCCTGACTGTGGTGTGTTCCAGTGGTGTTGGTTTGTCGGCGTTGGCGGTGGCCAATGACGGACGGAGGTGGTGGTTCGGCGTGGTTCTGTTAGTTGGCATTGAGAGTCTTCGGTAGTCCTGTGAAGAAGTGCCAGGAAAAAGACGACGCGAGGAGGAAGAAAAATAAGAAAATATCAAATAGGATCAAGGAAAAGTTAAAAAGAAAAAGAATGAAAAAAAGTGGGTCATGAGAAAGGTAGGATTGTTCTTGCGAATTAGGTCTGATTTGGTGTTGGGCTGATGTATGGGCTTAGTTTAAAATCTAATCTCAATCGAGCCTGAGAATTGGGCTTTCTTTTAAACCGTTAAAATATACCAAAATGGGTCTAGCCCAGGTCTGCTGCCCGGTCCAGATAATTTCCCCGAAATATAAAAAATAGAAAATGATTAAAAAATCCAATTTTTTTAAAAAATTTATAAAAATAAGATAAATTATTAAAATAATAATTTAATAATTATGAAAAAATCATTAAAAAATAAGAAATTATCAATAAAAATATATAATAAAAATAAAAAAAATTCTAAAAAATTTCAAAAAATCCCAAAAAATATGAAATGGCCAAATTAACTCACCAAACCTATTTGAGGCTTTTGACCCTCAATCATTCCAAAAATGATGATTTTTCCCATTTGGGCAAATTGCATCCAATTCTTCCCAAATCAATCCCAAACTCTAATCACACATTCTCTAAGCCCTTAGGGCAATACTAGGGATACAATGACCTATCTTGATGTGTTTTTATCCGCACTTTTTGGATCTTTGATTGCGCATTTATTTTATTGATTGTGATTGATAGAATTAGTATTCCTAACATACATGAAAACCTAAATTCCAGCTTACCTCACTGAAAATTGAGCATGCATGGAATCATAGTTACGAAAATTACTTGACGTTAGGTACCAAATGGCTGTTGATCAAAATACCGAGGTAACCAAGTCCCCGAACCCAAATTTTTTGATTTCACAGAACCTAATGGATTTTCCAATCGCTCAGTAAGATATCCGGTCAACTTTTCAAAAATGATCGGTGGCAACTCCATTTACATTTACACATAGCACATATCACCCCGACCAAACTAAGATCGAATTCGATATTTAAATCTTTCATCCCGATTTGATATGGGCTTGGGAGGGCTTGAGCTAAGCCCATCTTTGACAAGGCCTTAGCAATCTATTAGCCCAACTGTCTCTGGGGATTGGGTCGCGACGTCATATTTTCAAGTGTCACCATATTTTGCCTATCATATTTTTTTCGAGCATCACATTTTGCATGTGATATTTTTGCCACGTCATTATGACATGGCAATGAATTGATTTTCGTTTGTGATAATGAACTGATCTTCGTGCTCATCTCGACAACCTAAAAATTATTAAACGGACATAATTCTACTTTCAAGTGTTAAAAATTATCAAGTAGCCAAAGTAAGTTGGCTCAGTTAGTAAGTTTCAAATTCCCAGCACTCCATACCCAGCTTCGAATCTCGTTGCCAGTAGTCCCTTTGGTCTGAGATCTGTGATTACATACTGGGAAGTAGCAGAACTGGCAAAAAATTATGCATAGAGTGCATCAGAACCCTTCCCCTCATCCACATAGATAACAATATCTAGGACTCGGTCCATATCCCCTTTCTCCATATGTTAAGTTCATTTTTCAATTCTTGTGAAAGATTGCTGACAGAGTATGGGAATAGTCACACTTGGCTGCTTAAATTTGTGTCCTCTACCTTTCAAGCTTTGATATTTCTATCCTAGGAAGCATCCTCAGAGATACTAGGAAGTTACGGAGCTGGAATAAAATTCTGAGCACCTTACATGAAAATTCTCCAATATTAAGGGACTCAGCTTCTGTGACCTTTCTCCATAGGTTTGGGTCCATCATGTCAAACTCAGTATGTCGAATTCTTTTGCTTCTGGTTTCCCTCTCGGTACAAGCATCAGAAGCCGCACCAAGAGTTGCGAGGCCTGACTGTAATGGAACATGCGGGAACGTGACCATTCCCTTCCTCTTCGGAATAGGAAAAGGGTGTTTCTTGGATGACTGGTACGAGATTGTCTGCTCGCAAAACAACACGGTTCCTATTCTAAAAAAGATTGGCTTGAGAGTTCTCAACATTTCACTCCCCTCTGCTAGTCCAGACAACGATGGCATGATAATGGTCGATCATCCAGTAACTTACTCAGATGCAAGCTGCCAGGGTGATTGACTTGGTGAGCAGCAGGTGAGCTTAGAAGGAAGTAAATTTGTCTTCTCCTAGAAATGGAACATCTTTACATCTGTTGGTTGCGACACCAATGCAACAGTGCTTAGTACAGAATCAGCTGGTATAGTCTTTAAATCGGCCGGTTGCAAGTCAAAATGTGCTGGAACCAGCACCAACGTTAGCCGATATAGTGATTGCTCTGGTTGGGACGGATGCTGCCAGACTACGCTCCCCTTCAACCTTCAGACCTTTAGGGTGGAAATCAAAGAAGAAGGTGAACATCAAGGGTGCAAGTACGCTTTCCTGGCAGAGAGATCATGGCTCTCGAGGTTGAACCGTACCCGTTTACCTGATTCGAGATTGAATGATAGGGTTCCAGTGGTGTTACGATGGGGGATCAGAAACGATACCGACTATTATCTAAACCTTACCAGATCGATGAATTATGATGTTCTCGTGAGTTACAGAACGAGTGACTTGCAATATGCGGAGTGCTATTGCGAAAGGGGGTATCATGGTAACCTAATCTTATTGGAGGATGCCAAGGTAACACACTTCATGATCCCATACATGCTTTTCTGCCTTCTTCTTTTATTTTCTCCTCCGAAGTTAGACAAAGTGAATGCGCTTTACAAGCATAATATTTTAGCTATGGAATTAACAATTTATGTGGAAATGGCGACCGACTACTCTCGCTAGTTTTACTCAAGGAGATGATAATTCGCTGTTATATATCTATTTTACCATTTGCCATCAGATATTAACGAATGTGAAGATCTAAATCATTGCTCCCAGACAGGCTGGATTCGTGTGAACAAACTGGGTTCCGCCTACTGCGTTCTTGATAGACAGACAGCTAAAAAGACAGCAAAGTTCGTTCTTATTGGTTAGTAGATCTTTTAACCTAGAATTTTAGACAGGTGTTGGTGGAAAAATAAGTTTTATCTTACTCTTCATTCTAATATGACTGTCCATTCGCCCATGATGATTATAGATAACTTTCAATCAATAGTATCTATTAAAACAACCTCAAAACTTTCTTTGAACACTAATACTTTGATAGATAAGAAAATGCTTGAGCTTTTCTAATGTTGTCGCTTCATATCTATCAAAAGTTATCCAAGATTCCTATTTGTTCTGGCATATGTCGATTGAGATTATTACAACCATTGTAAAGATGAATGCTGCTATGAACTTTTTCACTTTCATCAATATGATCGCTGGATTCCTTGTAAGGTAGATCGGTTGTGCAGTGCCAATATATGTATAAAACTTTCATCGGATGGAACTTGAACGGAAGACAAATTAATTTTTCATGGTTCCTAAGAAAATCAACGTGAAAGGAGACTTTGGTCAATCACTCTTATATGTTTTCCTTTTAATTAAATTCACTTAAATTCTTGATTATAAGTGCCTTTAATAGATTCTTGACAAGCAGGTACAATTCTCTCACTTATGCACCTTAAACTTTTGCAATGCAGGGGTTGGGGCACGCCTTGGGGCTCTACTTTTGTGTCTTTTCCTATGGGGGTTGTACAAATACATTAAGAAGAGAAAAGAAATTAAGCTCAAAGAGAAGCACTTCAAATGCAATGGTGGTCTTTTGTTGGAAAGTGAACTATCTTCACTAGAAGCCAATGTCGAGAAAAGCAAATTGTTCAGCTCCAAGGATTTAGAGAAGGCCACCGACAATTTCAACGAGGATAGAATACTCGGACAAGGTGGGCAAAGTACAGTTTACAAGGGAATGTTAATAGATGGAAAAATAGTTGCGATCAAGAAATCGAAAGTGATAGACGAGGGAAAAATCGAACAATTCATAAACGAAGTCCTCATTCTCTCACAAATAAACCACAGGAATGTGGTTAAGTTATTGGGCTACTGCTTGGAGATAGAAGTCCCACTTTTAGTATATGAGTTCATACCAAACGGGACTCTATACCAATATCCGCATGACCCAAATGAAGAGTTTCGTGTATCGTAGGACACACGCTTACGGATTGCAACTGAAATCGCAGGAGCCTTATTCTACTTGCATTTAGCAGCCTCTATTCCCATTTATCATTGAGACATCAAGTCCACAAATATCCTCTTGGATGAGAAATTGTGACGTCCCGAATTTTCGACTCTTTTTCGGAAATTTCAATAAAGAATGTATGTATTTCATTAATTGCGTTTTGGTCAAATCTCAATCGAGACTGATCACCTCGAGATGGTCGACCAGAAGGGAAAGGCTAATTTAGGATTTTAAAGTACGTGGACCCAACGGGTCGATACGCGTAACTCCTAACAGCCGCCCGTTGGCCCGAGTATTTACTGAAATTTCAATTTAATGAAAGAGACCACGAAATTGATTCCGAATTTGAATAATCGAATCTTCAACAAGGTCACAGAGGTGTTTCGAGTTTAGAGATGGACGTTTGTAATTTTGGTTTCGGTTTGGAGCGTTGCTTCGCGACGAGAAATTCGACGAATTTGATCCCGATTTGCTCTAGGCTTCTCAGTAAATTATTTGTGAGTTTTTAGAGAATGTAGACACTAGATTTGAGCTCGTCTAGTCGTTAGCGTCGTTTTGATTGTAAACTTACATTTTCGAAAAATTCGTCCTACCAGTCGAGTCGTCGGGTACCGTTTTCTTGTCGTTAAGCTAATTTCAATAATTCCCTCTAATCCTCCAAGTGTCAACACATCATTGGCTGTTGGATTGACTTATTAAGATAAGAAGCCACAAAGTTCACGTGCAATTTTTTTTTATTGGCTAAGGGGTGGACTTTTGTGTCCCAAGCTTGCAAAACAAGCTTTATTTGGGCGTGACTTGCAAGCCTTGACCGGTCAAGCCAATTCTTCTCTCTCTCTTCAGCCTTGGACGTACGAGAGGGCTTGTTCTTCTCCCAGTTTGCGCGCCCAAGTCTGTCCCTCTCGGTCTCACAAACTCTCTCTCTCGGACGCTCACTGTTTCTTTTTTTTTTCTGTACCGCCGGGCTGTGCTTGGCCATCATGATCATCACCACATCAGCAACATTCCTCAGCCCCTCCTCGACGCCGCAGACCGCCGCTCTTCCCTCGGAACCTCCCCTGCACGCCCATCTCTCTCTCCTTCTCTCTCGGGTCCAAAAGCTGCACCCAGGGACCCTGGGAACTCAGCTAGTTTTTGCTTCACTTGTGCCATTTCCAGCCTTCATCTAGGTGAGTAGACTTCTTACTCTTAGTTTAGAAGAGTGGGGGAGGCTTGGGTGAAGTCCCTAGGCTACGTTACTTTGATTTTGGGCGTGGATGTTGTGAGCGTGTTCTGTTCTTGTTGCTGTTTGGTCTGTGCAGCTGCTGTCCTGCTCTGTTTAGCTGCTGTTTGTTGTTATTTTCTTGTTGTCCAAGCCTATCTAAGTGACTAAGTTATGTAGTTTCATGGTAGAGCGGTTGGGGATGGATGGTGTGCTTAATAGAATGAGAAATTTGCTGAGTTTTCTGGTCCTCTACTGCACCGGTTCTGTCCTACTGATGTTATACTGCTGCTGGTCGGTCTTCTGGTTGCTGGTGCTGGGTATTCACGTTCATTTGCTGTGGGGCCATCAGGAGTGGTTGGGCTGCTTTGTGTGAAGTTTTGGTGGTCCATTAAGGGACCTTGCTACCCAAACTTCCAGTGAAGAAATGACTTCAAACTGGTACTGGTAGATGCGCCCCTGCTGTTTTAAATCTTTGCTTGCTGAGTCGTTAGGTGCTGTTGCTATGGCCATTGGGTTTGGCAAAAACGTGAAGGTATTGAGGGCAGTTAATGGCCGAGTATGATAGTGTGCTAGATGAAGATTTAGGTTAGTTAGTTTTGGTTTATTTCAAAGAAAAACGGGGACGATCGCCCACTAGCTCTAACTACGTACTTGTGGTAAATGTAATCGAGAAATGCGCGTTGGTTGGGGCAACCGAGAGAAGACTTTCCCTGGAATATAATTGAAGTCTATAAGTGATAAAATGCCGAGAGCAGAGCTTTGTGTCTGCTTAATTACTTTGGATGGTATAGGCATTCACGTACGTTTGGGGTTACTCGCCACTATTTGTTCTTTATATATATAATATATATTAAATAATGAAATGTTGCACTAAAATGAGTGATTTGACATTGTGATTGCGCTCGGTCCGACGGACTGGCTCGAGAATCGGAGTGACAAGGGTGAGGGTGGCTCGACGAACGGACTGGTACGAGAATGGGCGGTGTCGTAGTTCCGGCTTGCAAACGTACCTGCCTGCCGAGGGCGCCCGAACGTGCACGGCACGGGTTGCTGGAGAGACAAGGGAATTAACTTGAGATGTGCTCTTATATGCGTTGAGACACGGTCGCGACGTTAATCGCGCGGGTATGAACCTTGAGGATCGAAGCGAACCACGAGAGCCTGAAATGGCGTTTAATATATGGCACGTGCTTGCTTTTACTTGTGAACCGCCTGATTGACATTGATTGTGTGGAATGAGTTTAATAACGTGCATTACATGTGGTTCTATTCTGCATGTCTGATATTAGTTACATGGGTGCTGTTTTATATATTGTCATACTGGTTTACTCACTGAGTATTAGACTCAATTGTGGCTGATCGCCTTTCAGAGCCGCGCCGTTAGCATGGAAAACTTGGGTATTTTGCATGGATACCGATGGAGATAGAGCAATGGAGTCGTTGTACCCTGGTTCCAATAATAAGGTATATAAGCGAATAGAATGTAAGTATGGGTCGATGAGGGTGGCGAGTTTCTGATGCCGCTGAGGTTGAGGCATGGATGGAGCGTGAGCTTCAGGAGTTTGATTTTAGGGGACCGATAACAGGTATGGATGTAGACGTGCAGAGCGAGGACGAGTATGGGGTACTAGACCCTGTGACTTTTGGAGGCGAGGTCATTGACCCAGAGCCTATGGAGGAGGAGCTCGCAGAGCCTTTGCCGATGGATATTGATGGCCACGAGGCTGATCTTGATGACGCTGCACTGTTGGCAGCGGAGCCTGCACTTGTGGAGTCCGAGGAGTCCGAGCCAGAGGAGTGGCCGCCTTCTGATGAGAGTGGAGTTGAGTAGGACTATATAGTGGGTTTTGTGGTTTTGAAGTAGGAGCACCCTGAGCACCATTTTTGAGAGTGTTTTGTGGAGGCTCGTTTTCTTTTGAAAGGGTAGGCTCTTGGGATGACTTTGGGTTTGTTAAATATATATACACGTAAATATTGTAAATATGGTAAGTATATATATATAAGTCAGTTTTTGTGTATCCTCTTTGAATTGGCTACTGTCTATTTATTTGTCTCTCTATCTGCCTATATGTATGTTTGTATGGTTGTCAGGGGTAGTAATGGAAGCTTTCGTTTGCGTTTCTTGTCACCGTCGTTTGGCCGCGATGATTCCTGGGCGATTGCAAAATTTTTAAAGTTGCCATTCGGCGAGGCATGTGAATAGAGTGGTTGTCGCGCTGGTTCGCTTGGGGAGGGCGGGAGTGACAGAAAATACGGCCGGAAAGTAGCGATTTCGATACTTCCATCCGTTTCCTCGATCAAAACTCACCTGACCACATTGGTGCAGGGGACTTTTGGCTACCTAGATCTTGAGTATTTCCAATCAAGTAGTTCATAGACAAAAGTGATGTGATAGCTTGGAGCTGTCCTTGTTGAGCTATTGACGGGACAAAAGCCAATCTCGTCTCTGAGTGGAACAAGAAGGAAGAAGCCTTGCGACCTATTTCATAGTTTTCATGGAGGAGAAAACCGCTTATTTGACATTGTCAATGCTCAGGTGTTGAAAGAAGGTAACAACGAAGAGATTGCCACAGCTGCTAACCTTGCGAAAAGATGCTTAAACTTGAATGGGAGGAACTGACCTAACCATGTAGAGAAGTGGCAATGGAGTTGGAGGGAATAAGGATCTCCCAAATCCTTCGGGCGTGAGCAAAATCAAATGAACCGAGAGGCAACTGGATCTTATGATCTGCTTTTACATCTAGCAAGGCAAACGTTGAGATGGATGTCATTACATTTTCGGATGTGCAGCCACTCTTGCCCAGTGGGATATGGTGACTCGTATGACTCCATAATAAATCGGTCTTCAAAGCAAAAGAAAGAAGGAAAAAAAAAAAGAGGAGGAGGAAAACTTGGTAGGTTACTAATAGGAGGATTGGGTAGTTATTTATCAATTATGAACTTATTCTCGGTGTTTGGGATCAATAAACGGTTAAGTTGTACCTATCCCAAAATTTATCAGGTCTATAATTAGCTAGGATTATTGTACTGTTCCAATTTGGCAATACTCATAATCTAGCTTGAGCATGATTCGGCGATTCTACTTCATCTTTGTGATCCACAAATACTTGACGTGCATCAATTATTGCAGAAATTACATCAATGGGAGCAAATCATCTTTGTTGCATCAACCTTGACATTCAATTAGCTTGTTCCTCTTTGCAGTTCCTTAAAGTGATTGCAGCACGTTTTGAAAAAAAAAATCACTTTTCACTAATATGATTCATTTGCACCGATCATTTTTTATGTCATGGCCATAGGTAATTGTGTTGGTTACTAAAACTCCAATCTTTTATGTTTATATGAGATTGGCTGTTTGTGTGTAAGATGACTGAAAACTCAAACTAGAACAAGACTCCTGGGAGTATAAGACATAATTACTGAAAAAACCGAGTCTTTATTTATTTATTTTTGGAGTATGGTGTATTATGATGTTTTTGGTGATCACTAAGAATTCAGTAGTTAAAGAACCCCAAAACTGTATAAAGATTATTTGATAAGAAAATATCAAGTCTTTATTGTCTTTTCGGGTAACCCATGACCGGGTCCTAAAGATGCCTTTGGTGCGAACACCGTCTAAAATGGGCAAATCAAACTGACCATGGGACGTCTTTGCCGGCACAAAGAAGGCTCTTGGAATAAGAGAAGAGAAAGACAACGACTACCAAACGAGGATTTGACATCCTCAGGCTTTGATACTTCGATGAATTAGCAAGTCTTGTTGTGTGGACCTGGATGTGACAACGTTACCTGAATTGCAGCCATTCACAGGTTCACGTACATCTTTTTTCCTTTTTTGGGTGGGCTAGAAAATTCCAAAGTACATCTATTGATGGTTTCAGCAAGAAAAGTATTAGGGTGCAAAAAACCTATCTCAGATTGGAAATTCATTTCAGAAATATAATAGTTATCATTGCCCTTAGATTAATTACACGACGTCCGACACTTGAGGACGGTAAAAAAAAAATGGCTTCTTCTTCAATAATAAAAGAGATAGCGTCACTCGCACATTACATCATGATTAAAGACATTAAAAAGAAATCACTTTAGCTTTGGTAAAAGTGAGTTTTTCTTTCTACTTTTTGGATTGACAAGAAGTCCAAAATCATTTCGTTCCTCAAGAACAAAAACTTGGTTACGATGGAATAAGTTTGTCGGATGATTTTTCCGCTCTCGAAGAGATTCTTATTGTGGAAAATGGTTTTGGGTTCCCAAAAAGGACAAATAATGAATGGGAGCACGAGAGCATCACAAGATACTTCATTTCTTATACTGATGTGATTTTTCTGTTCGTCTTGACCGAGTGATAATTATCAAACTGATAAGTCTCCTTCCATGTGTTAAAAATTGTCAAGCACAATCTCTCTTTCTAGCTCAATTCTAATGTGCTTAACGATGTACGATGAAGGGTTTTGAAGGTCCCACTATGGTGATGATCCAATCAACCCCTCACGGCTCCTTACCAAAATGGTCTCCAACGGATGGATTGGTGATATCTATATAAAAATGATCAAAGAAGCTTGAGAGGGTTAGACGAAACATAGAGTAATACTAGCGTGTTCATCATTTTACCAGCATTATTCATCGTTTTCTCCCCGATAATACAGTACATTTGTACATCTAAAAGTATTCAGTGTAGTGTTCTTGCTATTTTATAAGCAAGTGTACAATGGCGATAGCAAATTGGGCCCCAATTCGGTCAAAATTGCAAGATCGGGTCAGCCGGGTCGGATCCAACCCGACACAGCTGATCCGGGTCTGCACCTTCAGACTTCAGAACACCTCTTTCGCACACTCTTCATGCTTCCACTACTCACGCGTGAGCGACGTCGCTTCCTCGATGTCACAAAATCTGGCCCTTGTCATCTAGCGCACATGCTGCATGTACGGAGGCGGGCTGGCGCGTAGGATGTTGGGGAGAAAAGGACAGAGGCCGTCGGAGGAAGGAGGGAGCTGCCGAGCCAGAGCAGAGCGAGAGAGGGGTGCGCGAAAAGGAGGGCGGTTCTAGACGATAACAGGGGAGATTTGGAGAGGGGTGGGCGAAGGGGAGGCCTCTGCTGAGCCGCGGTAGAAAAAACAGAGCATGGACGTCGTCACCATCGGGAGATATCTAGGCGTTTTCCAGCTTCGATATCGCCTCCTTCGAGTTCAAGAAGAGACTGGGACCACCGTTGATGGCCGTTAAGCGTCGCCATCATGCCGCAACAAGTCAGTTTTTTGCCCGCCGAAGTTGCTCTGTTTTTATGGCTGAATCTGTGCTTAGGTTCGATCGCACGGTTTAAGATTTTCTTATGCATTATCGACCTTCGATGGACCTCTAAAACCACTTCTAAGCCTAGCTTTGTCATTTTTGTGCATCGAAGGCTGATTTCTCCATGGCCGAACCTCAAGTACTTCCCTTGAAACCTTGAACCTGTGGCTGTCGATGGACGATGACTAGCGGCCCCACATCGATTCAAGTAAGTCTTTGGATCATCCTCTTGCTTGTTGTGTGATTAAATCGCGGGTTGAAGGCTGGAAATCGTGCGGCGAAGTAGTCACCGGAATCTGGAAATTTGCTCACTGGGGTTGGCTGTGCGGGACCTTTGTCGGTGCGGTAATCGTCAAAGGTTGGTCTAGGATGATGTATTAGATGATTTAGATAGGTTCGGGTACAAAAACCCGGGACTGGCGTTTTTCCGGCGAAAATGCCGGGATTTTTTGCCTGATCGCTGGTGATCACTGTTCATATTCTCCGGCGAGGGGTTGACCGTGAAAGATGACATGGCGCCACGTGGAAGTCACGTCAGCAAGTGGACGGCCATCCCCAAATCAAACGTGTCCTCGTGCCACGTGTCGTGATATGGGATTTCAAAAATTAAAAAAATTTTATGATGGTGTGTCCAGCTTTTGCCACGTGTTACAATTTTGAAAATTCAAAAACATTTTCAAGAAATTAAAAAGAAATTCTAATATTAAAAAATCCGATCCGATCGACAACCGTGGATTAGCCACATCGCCCTATCGTGATTGTAGAACGGATAGATCGGAGGGCCACGGCTAGCTACGTGGCCCCATACTGACCATATGATTAATAATTAGATTAAAATTTGGAAAAGTCAATAAAAAATTCAAAAAATTCAAATTTTTCTAAATTGCGTCATTTTAGTCCTAGACTGGTTCGGACCCTTTTGGTCAGGGCCAAGCACCCACGAGGCATGGGCTGGGTCAACCCGACCCAGCCTAAAAAATTAGAAAATTAATTAAAAATCAGAAAATGATTTTAAAATTACAAAAAATGGAAAATTAAAAAAAAATTCTAAAAAATTTGGAAAAGAAACCCAAAAATTCCAAAAAAATCTCAAAATTTAGCAAGCGAACTATTTTAACTAGCCAAACCTATTTTTGATGGTTTTGCCCTTTCAATCTTTTCAAAATGACGATTTTGCTATATTATAGGTAAATTGTCTTGAAAAATTTCAAAAAATTTCAAAAATTACAGAAAATGAAAAATGGTCAAACTTGACTGGCCAAATCCACATTTTGTGATTTTGGCTCCCAATTCTTCCTAAAATGATGATTTTTCCATCAAAGGGCAAATAGTTCCAAAATTCTAGAAAATCTTGAAAATTGGAAAACGAGCACATTCAACTAGCTAACCCTATTTTTGATGTTTGGATTTTAAATCTCTTCAAAATTGACAATTGTCATGCCCCGAACCTCCACGAGCGCGCGACATCTGCGCAACGACGGTCGATACCCGCGACATCCCAAGACTGTCGCCGACCTTGAAACCTTAATATCCGAATTTTGCGCTAGCAGAAGCGATACTTTACCCCTGACAACAAATGAGCAAGGACTAGCCAACCATAACACCTCATATATTACACAATTTTAGCTCCATATTATACATCAATACCAGTTTTACAAATATTCACAACAGCAACCAACCCAGGGCGACCACGTTCCTCAGCAACCATCGATTCACCATCAATTGTCCTTGCCAACTGGGTACTCCGCCACTTGGATATCAAATCATTTGATATCCTTGCCATGCTTACATCCTAGAGACTGAAAGGTGGGGGAAATCACCGTGAGAACACATCTCAGTAAGCTCACCCCTAATCTCGCTCAGGATATTACATACCCTCGGATTTAACTCTAAAATGCTCTTCTAGATGCTCGGGTCACAGTAATAGAAACAAGGGCAAACGAGAAATGACGCATCATCGAAATAATCAAGCATCCCAATAATTCATCTGTACATAGATATTAACAATGCAAATGCGTGCACATTCCATGCTCAAATTCCAGTCTCAGCTCTCTAGCTAACTCGACCCGCGTTAGACACATCAGGTCCGTGCCCTTTTTCCACTACAATATGCATTTTAGGCCCACGTTATCTCAATAATTGACCATAAGTACGAATGGACATCATATGAACAGTATTCTTGGCTCGTGAACAGTACTCAGGGTGTCGTGAACAGTGATTTCCAAATACTATTTGGCCCGTTTTTACTCTAAATCTCCCAAAAATCCATTTTTCGGTACCCGAACCTCACAGGACCCACACCAACCACCACCAATAGCTTGTATCCAGCCAAGACAGCAACATACCAAGTCCAAATAATATACCACAGCCTCGTCACAGAATTGATTTCCACAAAAATCGTCAAATCAGTCAATTTTTCTATACCGATCTACCTCGGATCGCACCCTAGAGTCTATCCAAGAATCATCTAACAACCTACTCGAGTTTTAGGGGGTCGGCTTACCTCAACGAGGCTGATTCGAAGCCGGATGGGCGACAGAACGACGAACGGCCCGGCGACGGCGCGAAATCCGGCAAAACCCAAGGAAACCAAGGCTGTTCAAGGGCCGAATGGAATGGTTCACAAGCTGAAAATCAATATTTTCACATGAAAATGAGCTCTAGGGGTCGCTGGGGTCAACATATATCAATATGAGCCCTATATGAAATTCGGGTAACAAAAGGCTGGTTCGTCGACAGAAACGGAGAAGCAGATTTGGAAGGTCAAACGACCTCCAATCGAAGTGATTCAAGTTGGAATAGAACCACAAGACATTGAACTACAACATACCCAAAAATCGCGATGATCCAACGGTCGGATTTCCGTCGTCGGCCAGTTGAAGTTGGAAGCAGAAAACTGGAATTCAGCCTGTGTAGGGTCCGGTTTTGGCTCTGTTTGAGGGGGTTCCAGGGCTCATCTTGAGCTGATTTTTGGTGGAGAACTTCTAGAGAGATAGCTGAAGATGAGGTTAAAAGGGCGTCTCAAACTGACGACGTTTGGGCAGCGAACGAGCGACACAACCAGCGGCGGTTTTCCGGCGGCCAAAAGCCAAGAGAGAAAACCAAGAGAGAGGGAGGGCCACGAAATTTTCTGGGCATAGAGAGTGTGATCTGCTAATAATTGAAGAGAGAGAGAGAAAAAAATATCTTCAATTATTGGTGGGCACTATTCATCGGTTGACCGGCACTATTGATCAGTTGACCGGTCAAAAGGTTTGACCGACGGCGACCAATGGTCGATTGATGCGATTGATGTGATTGACAATGATTGATGAGACATTTCTTGAAATTCGTGAAATTTCAAGACCGGTAGAGGCTCAATCGGTGTTGATTTGGCTCAATCGCGATCGAAAAATAATTCGGAATACCACCGAACAAATTTTCTAGCCTCTCTAAAAACATTCTTACCCTCATGCCATGGATTCTAGTACAAGACGGGAGCGAGATGACAATTTTCAATTTTGCCCTTTTTTTAGACACTTTGAAGTCAAACTGCCAATTTCACGCCTTTCAAGGCGATGTCCCATTTTTGTCTCTTAATCATCAAAATCTAATATTATTTCAACTTATAAACGTCCGAAATTCGGGATGTTACAACAATTGTGCCCCTTTAGGCAAATTGTGCCCCAAAATGACGATTTTGCCCCTAATGGGCAAATCGCTTTTGAATCATCCTAAACTCTTTTCAAACCTTAATACACCTATTCCCTAAGCCTTTAGGGCTTTATTAGGGATTTTAGGTATTGATTTGATATATTTTATCCGCATGTTTTGGATTCTTGACTTGCGCACCTATCTTTAGTGATTGTGATTAATAGGTTAGTTATCTTCATCCGCATGAACTCCTAGATTTTAGGACTTCTTCATTCCGATTCATCTGTATGAAATCATAGTTAGGAAAATCATTTAACTTAAGTACCAAAAGAGTGTCAATGGCAACATTAACGTAACTAAGTTTTCAATCCCAAATATCTGGTTCCGTTAGAGTCATACGGTTACTCTCACTGCCTGACGAGGTTCCTGATCTACCTTCCCTAAAGATTAGTGGTGACTCTGAAAGCATGAGCACCTACGCACATGTCATCCAACCACACCTAAGGTCGAAACTCGATTCTTAAATCTCACTGTCGCACAAGGTGAGGACTTGGGAGAGTCTAAGCCGATCTCATGGATTCGATCCGCATGAATTTCGGCGATCACTCTAACCCTACCAAAATTTGACTTCCACATGGAAAAGGTTCGCGACAATTGGTCCCTCTAGACTGCATCATAAAGTCCCGCATCGCATTGGAGCAATTTTAAAATTGAGTTTTACGACACTGATACCACCCAAGACTAGTAAACAAGCTTGTCAACAAAAATATGGCTGGTCCAAATTTCACTTTCATGGCGTTAGCATTGTTTTGGCTAAAGGTGGGCAGGTTTCGAGTTCCGCCGACTAGGGACAATTGAAGATTTGGAGAGGCCAAAATCAATGGGGGGAAACATAAATAAAGGACAAGCAATGAATGTAATCACGATATCTCAATTCACTCCGAGGAAAAATAGGAGTCGTTGAGGAAACTTGCTAGAGTTATAATCACCCATAAGTTTTTATTGGCCAAATCCAAAGCAAAGGAGATCCCGTTGTCCCAAGAAGCAATGACGTTATTTTTCTTTGTCTTAAGGGATACGACTTCCTCATTAAGGTCGGGAAGGAGCAGAAAAGTTATTAAATCTACCTTTGACACCATGTAAATGCGATTTCAGGGGAAAAAAAAATACTTGAGTATACAACAATTATGTCAAGAGATAACGCCCTCCTAGATCTTCTCCATCCTCTTTTGTATATGTGATTGCTTTGTGAGCTGGCTTGATTCAAATCAACTAGCTGTTGACACCATAAAATTGCTGCCCAAATCGGTGTCTTGGAGATGACGTGTACGAAAAAGAGTACCATCAATAAATCCCTAAGTACGATGAGAAGGAAACGTTACATCGAAGGACAAACCCACGTTTTCCATTCGGGATGTAAGTGTCATTCGGGAGAATTGGAGGGTAGGATCCCGAAGTAAGGCAAGAAGAAAATGCCGTACAGAATAACAAGCCGACGCATTGTTATTCGAGACGTGCGCAGCATTCGGGAAGGTTAAGGGGTATTCCCGAATGAAAGGAACGCTATACTTGAGTTCGGCATATCGCACAGCGCGAAAGTTTCATGCCGAGGTCGGGAAGTGCAAAGCAAAACTCATGGGCGCGAACAGGTTTTTCGGAGTGAAGGGAGAATATTCAAAAATGGGAAGTTACTTAAACGGTTATGAGCCACGAAGAGCATGAGTTCCATTTTTCATGAATCAGTTTTGAGGATCGTGGAGGACAAGCGATGGTGCCGAAATTCGAATGTTTGAAATTAAAGAATAACTACTCTCGAGCGGTTACGAGCACAAGAAGAATAAGTATCCAGAAAAAAGGGGGAGGGAGGATCGAAAAACAACCATCCAGAAAAATACTCTGTTTTCACTTGACGTTTTGTTGCTTTCGTTGTTGTTCGCAGCTTAGTTTTAACTTTCCTCGCAACTTTCATTACCTGTATTTCAGATTCCAGTAATCTACTTACCAATTTCCGCAAGTAGGAGTATTGTAGCCGTAAATCATCCGAATTTCCACACGCCTTCATTAGTCACTATCCCATTCACGCAGTTCGTCCATTTTCTCATTCAGAACAGAGCCGCAGAACCCTTTTAAATAAAAACCGAAGTACGAATTTCGGTGAAAGATATTCCCGATCACAGTATTCCCGATCACAGATCGAAACATCTTTTTGGCACGCCGGTGGGACACGAGTGGTGAGTTTTTGAGAAAATGGTGAGAACAAGGAATCAACTGGATGGTCAGAATGACAATACAAACAATCCAGGTGATGGTAATCAGTCGGAGCATTCGGCAGCCAACGTGGTAGGTGGAACTAATGTTGACATCCCACGGCAGTTGACGGATGATCAAGCTCGTGTACTAGCACCAGATGCCACACTGGTAGCCACAATGAAGCGAATGTTTGAAGAACAGCAGAATGAATTGACTAACCATATGATCCGCCATGTCACTGATGTCATCAAGCCAATGGTGGTCAATGCGATAAATGATGTCATATCGCGACCGGGTGGGTTCTTCATCTCAGGGACTCCTTTTCAGGCAAACGCTTCTATGGCTATGCCTTGTCCCCCAATGTATGGCCCACCTATTGCTGGTCAGGGAAGCGCAGGATTTCCTTTTCAATCTTCTCCAGTTAGGATCATACCAAGGCCAGAAAATCCAACTCAAGTGAATCTAGTAAATGGAGTAAGTGGGTATACCTTCCCACAAGGTGGTCCAGCCGAAGGAGCAGCACCCAACCCAAATGTCCAGAATATACATCCGATGCCGAATGTACCCAATCTGGAGCCGATGAGGCCTTTGGGAATTCCAGCGTATCCGTATGGTGTTGGGAATCAGCCTTATAGACCAGCACCACCGGTTAACCTTAATCCAGAGAATCAAGGAGCTGATAGGCCTATACCGGTTGATCCTAGGGGCAAGAGGCATGGGCTGGCCAGCAGAACGGGAGACCATGGAATCCCGATCGAGTAGCAGAGTTAGTGCTCCAACAGTTGGGGGTAGACAGGGGTATGCCGAGGCCAGTGTATAGGAAGCCACATCCTGACTGGGTGGATAACATCCCTTATCCGAGGGGATTTAAAACGCCAGACTTTGCTGTTTTTACTGGTGAAGAAGACCAGTCAACGGTGGAGCACATAGGGCGATTCTTAGCACAGTGTGGAGAAGCAGGCACAAATGAATACTTGAGGCTCAAGTTATTTCCCTTGTCATTGTCTAAGACAGCATTTACTTGGTACACCAACTTACCAGCAAACTCGATCCAGACATGGGCTGAAATGGAAAGGCAGTTCCATTCTCAATTTTATCGATCAGTACCCGAAGTGTCAGTAGCCGATTTAGCGAGAATGCACCAGTATGGTGGTGAAACTGCAGATCAGTTCATTGCTCGGTTTAAGAAGTCAAGGAACCGATGCTTGACATCCCTCACGGAGAAAGAATTTACTGATCTTGCATTTAATGGATTGAAGTTTAATCTTCGGGAGCGTTTTGAAGGCCAGACGTTTGATGATCTTTTTCAGTTAACGACCAGGGTCTCAAAGTACGAGCATCTCCTGAAGGAGAAGGATAAAAGGCCAATAAAGGAGAATAGACAGGCTCTGGTAGAGATCGGAAATCCCGAAGTAGACATCCCGATGGAAGAAGAAGAGGAAAAAGAGATAGCAGTGGCAACAATGGTGTTAGACAAACCGTATATGTGCCCAGCTCTCAAACCAGCGAAGATGAAGGGACTTGCAATGGCAAAAGCAAAAGAATCAAATAATTATTCGTTTGACATTTACAAGTTAGACGAAATATTTGATCTCTTGCTGAAAGACGGGAAGATCAAATTGGCCGAAGGGCAGAAAATCCCGTCTAAGGAAGAGTTGGTAGATAAGAGATATTGCAAATGGCACCATTCGGTTAGCCATAACACTGCAAACTGTATTGTCTTTAGAAAGACAATACAAGAAGCGATTCGGCAAGGCAAGATCAAGTTTGCTGAAGACAAAGGAAAAGCACCAATGGAAGTTGATGTAGATCCTTTCCCAAAGATGACTGGAATGGTGAATATTCGTACCCCATCGGGTTATCAAACCGAAGGTGTATGCTTTCATTGTCACCAGGACATGAATCGTCAAGACCAATACTGGTCGGGATATCGGTTTGTTCGAGGAGCTAGAGGAAGATACCGATCAGGCTCTTTCATTCGGGGAAGTAGTAGACCCCGAAGAGAATGTATAAGTGATTTCATAAGTCGTCCAGTCCGCGAAGCTAGAGGAAGATACCGATCAGGTTCATTCATTCGGGGAAATAACAGATCCCGAGGAGGCTATGGACACGGTTCCACGCATCATTTAGTACGTGGGACTAGGGGAAGATACATAAATAGATTCTATCCCAGAAAGGAAAACCAGACACGGAGGGCGCCTGAAGCAATTATGCCAGAAAAGCCAACTCAGATACAAAATCCTTGCCGTGAGCCGGAAAACGAAACACAGATAAGTAAAGTCAGGTCCGAGATTGTAGTTCCAAACACTTCTTTTCAGGAGCATATGAGGGATGGTCAATGCGCACAATTAAAATTGGAAGATTGGCGTGAGTTAGCGCATTGTGAGCACAAGAAAGAGCTTTGTCATCAGCAGGTTCGGGAATCTGATAGGAATCAAGGCAAATCCCGAAGTGACGAAGTAGGTAATATTGCAAATGAGCCAATAAAAGAGAAGAGTTTATGGCAGTGTTACAAGGAAGGGGACTCAGATGTCGGACTCCTTGGAGAACCAAGCGGCAAATATGATTATGTTGTGTCCTACAGTAAACCAGAGTACCTCACGCGTCCATCATTTCCAGTTGAACCGTCTGGTTGGGGGGATGAATTTGATGATCAACCACCTCCCGCATTGGAGAAAAGCAAGAAGGGAAATCGTCCCGAAGCATCGCAGGATAAGAAGGTCCAAACGGGTCAGAGTAATAATCAAAGGGGTGAGAGCAATAAGGCTCCAAACAAATCAACCAAGGAAAAGAGTTTGTGGCAGCGTTACCAAGATGGAGATCCCGAAGTTGGTCTTCTTGGAGAACCAAGTGGAAAGTTCGAGTACGTTGTATATTATGGAAAGCCCGATTATCTCAAAGAACCACAGTTGCCGGTTGAACCGTCTGGTTGGGGGGAAGAATTTGATGATTCAACGCCTGAGCCTGTGCCACGAGAAGTCAAGGAGAATAAAATCTCCCAAGCCCGACATGGCCTTATTAAAGAAAGGGAGGATTATTCAGTACAACAACCAATTCCACTCAAGTTTGAAAGGAAGAAGACTTACAAAATTCCTCACGATCTTCCCGAAGGAAAATGGAAGGAAGCAAAACCACCCGGCCAAGCTTCATACCGAACCATCAAAAGGCGGGACCAAAGGCAGAAGAGTAGGCAAAGGTATTTTGAACAGGTTCGGAGCGAGAGGATGTCCCGAACCACTGGAAAAGGAATTGGGTTTTGGAACGTAGTGATATCGAAATAGAGAAAAATAAGGAAGGAAGGCTGTGACACCAACCCAGCAAGGAGAAGTTCAAACCAAAGCTCGATCCAAGGAAAAGAAGTTCGAGAAGAACGGCCAACAATAGATTTTGGACAGTTCACAGTAGAGCTAGCCCCTAAGCATGAACGTGGTGTCAGGCAAGATCGCATGAAGCCTGAGAGCAATGAAGCTAATCGACTTCGGAAAGGGAAGTCTAAGATGCCAAAAGAGCGCGATTATCCTGAAAGAATCGGGATGGTAAATGCGAAACTCCCACTTGAATTCGGGATAAGCTTAACAGTGGAAGAGGATTTAGGACATATTTCTGAGAGGGAAGTGGCTATGGCAGAGTTTCACTTTTCTGAGGATGAAGTAATGGAGTTTGAGAAAGTCCCAGTTGAGAGAGCCAAACATCTAAAGTCGTTGCTTATATCCGGTAAAGTGGATGGAAGACCCGTAGGCAAGATCTTTGTGGATGCTGGGGCGACCTTGAATTTAATGTCGTACGGATACTTTAGAAAGTTGGGCAAGAAAGATGAGGAGATCACACCGTCGAATGTACAGTTATCCGATTTTCTGGGAGAAGTGACAAGCGTGAAAGGAGCTGTTGTGGTGAATCTTACTATTGGGTCCAAAACAACAAGGACTACTTTCTTCGTGATCGAGTCTGATGGCACGTATAATTTGTTGCTTGGGAGGGATTGGATTCATGCCAATCAATGTGTGCCATCTACGTTACATCAGATGCTGGCATTTTGGAATGGGGAAAAGTAGAATATGTCAAAGCAGACGGGAAAGTCATCCCGATAGGATGGACAGAGATTCACCCAGAAGACGAAGATTACTTGAGTGGAAACCGAGTTTTGGAGATTCCCGAGACCGATTCACGGTCTTATGCATTTTGCCGCTTTGGTAAGGGAAGGAATGAATGGATCCCTAAATCGAGCTTGGCATCTCAAGACTTGAAAGATCTTTATGGAAGTCGATACATCGTTACGAGGAACTGAAACAAGGTACTGGGCATACTTGGCTGAAATGGTTCAGCAGGATCAGAAAGCATCAGATTGTATCGAAGAATGGGAAGAGTCACCGATTAAAGAGGAGGCCAAGTCCATGGAGATTGAAGACCCTCTGATTGAGATAAATATCGGGAAGGATGGGCATTACCGACCCGTATTTGTAAGTGCACTTCTACCAGGGGGCATGAGGAATGAGTTGGTGGAGTTGCTTACCCAATACAAGGATTGCTTCGCTTGGGATTACCATGAGATGCCGGGATTATCAAGAGAGGTTGTTGAGCACAGGTTACCAATTAAAAAGGGATTCCGTCCGCATAAACAGCAAGCGAGGAGGTTCGCCCCAGTGGTCGACAAAATTAAGGAGGAAATTGAAAGATTACTGAGGGCGGGATTTATCGAGACGGCCAGGTATGTGGAATGGATCTCTAACATAGTTCCAGTGAAAAAGAAGAACGGGAAATTGCGGGTGTGTATTGATTTTCGGAACCTTAATGCTGCTACTCCGAAAGACGAGTACCACATGCCCATAGCAGACATGTTGATTGACTCGGCATCGGAAATGAGATGTTATCTTTAATGGATGGACATTCGGGATATAACCAGATATTCATCGCTCGGGAAGATGTCCCGAAAACAGCCTTTAGGTGTCCGGGGGCCATTGGGACTTTTCAATGGATTGTCATGCCATTCGGGTTAAAGAATGCGGGAGCAACATATCAGCGAGCGATGAACTTTATCTTCCATGACATGATCGGGAAGTTTATGGAAGTTTACGTTGACGATATTGTTGTGAAGTCAGCTCGGGATAATCATCTGGATTATTTGGAACAGGCCTTCATCCGCATGAGAAAGTATAAGTTAAAGATGAATCCACTTAAATGTGCCTTCGGTGTGCAAGCTGGGAATTTTTTGGGGTTCCTTGTTAACCAAAGAGGAATTGAAGTGGATAGGCACAAAGCAAAGGCCATCATGGAATTAAGACCACCTGAGTCGAAGAGGCAGCTCCAGATGATACTTGGAAAGATTAATTTCTTGCGTCGGTTCATTGCTAATTTATCTGGGAAAGTTGAACCGATGTCACAGCTTCTAAGACTCAAAGACAAAGACATATTTGTCTGGGATGAGAAGCAGCAAGAGGCTTTTGATGCGATCAAGAATTACTTAGTAAAGCCCCCTGTTTTAGTGTCACCAAAGCTTGGTAAGCCGGTGAAATTGTATATATCGGCTGCCGATAATACTATCGGGAGTATGTTGGCACAAGAAAATGATGAAGGAAAAGAACAAGCGGTATATTATTTGAGCAGGACGCTGACTGATGTTGAAAAACGTTATACCGCGCTAGAAAAATTGTGTTTGTCTTTGTATTTTGCATCTGTGAAATTAAGACATTACTTGTTGCCAACTACTGTATACGTGCTTGCCAAGACAGATGTGATAAAATACATGTTGTCTCGGCCTATCATAAAAGGTCGGGTAGCTAAGTGGGCGTTCATCTTGTCTGAGTTTGATTTAGTATACGTCCCACTAAAGGCAGTGAAAGGGCAAGCCGTAGCCGATTTCCTACCGAATACTCGTGTTTGCAAATGGGAGAAAGTGAGCAAAATGAACAACATCTCGCTTGCGTTGTGCCATGGACCATGTACTTCGATGGATCATGTGCTAACAACAATTCGGGAGTTGGCTTGGTCATAATATCTCCCAGCGGAGAATATACCAGGTGTGTTTGTAAGTTAGATTTTGAATGTTCAAATAATCAAGCCGAATATGAAGCACTGGTTATCGGGTTGGGAATATTAATTGACTACATGCCCAGTTTGTTAAAATAATTGGTGATTCCCAACTGGTGATTAAACAGCTAAATGGAAATTACCAATGCTTGAATGAAAATTTGATTGGCTATTATTATCTGGCCAAGAAACAATTAATGCCAGTTCTTAGAATATGAAGTTGTTCATGTCAAGAGGAAAATGAATCAGGAAGCCAATGAGTTAGCACAGATGGCTTCGGGATACAAAATATCAAAGGAACTGACAGGTATGGTTTCAAACATCGTGCTATCGGTACCTTCCATTAAGCAAAGAGAGATACCGATAGCCATGAGCGAAGAAGTCTCGAAAGAAGACTGGAGAAAGCCCATAGTGGAATATCTCAAGAGGCCTAACTCAAGAGACCAAAAGTTAAGAAGGCAAGCTCAGAAATACATTTTGATGGAAGAAGAATTGTATTACAAATCTTCCGATGGTTTGTTGCTGCGGTGCTTGAATGAAGGTGATGCAAAATTGGTCATGGCAGAGGTACATGAAGGAATATGTGGAGCGCATCAGGCTGGAATAAAGATGAGATGGTTGTTGAAAAGACACGGATATCATTGGCCTTCAATGATGCAAGATTGCATTGAGTATGCTAAGGCGTGTCATTCCTGTCAGAGACATGGACCATTGCAACATGCACCATCCGTGGAGCTTAACCCGATCATAAAACCGTGGCCATTTAGAGGATGGGCAATGGACATAATCGGTAAGATCTATCCACCATCCTCTAATAAACATAGTTTTATATTGCTTGCTACAGATTATTTCACGAAATGGGTGGAGGCAATTCCATATAAGAGCATAAGTCAGGGTACGGTGATCAAGTTTATTGAAGAAAACATCATTCACCGATTTGGTTTGCCCGAGACAATCACAGCCGATCAAGGTACGGTATTTACTGGACGAGAAGTGATGAGTTTCGCCCAGTCGAGAGGAATCAAGATGTTGCATTCGACACCATACTACCCGCAGGCTAATGGGCAAGCTGAAGCTACGAATAAAATAGTTGTGGGGTTGATCAAAAGGCATTGGAAGAAACCCGAGAAAGTGGGACTCTCTGTTGTCAACAGTGTTGTGGGCTTACCGAACCTCTAGAAGATCAAGTACAGGTGTCAGCCCATATATGCTTACTTATGGACAAGAGGCTGTGCTACCGATGGAAATCACAGTGGAGTCTTTAAGAGTTCAACTCCAAAGCGAGTTACTTCCCGAAGACTATCGTGACTGGATGCATATTAATCTTGATGACTTAGACGAAGTTCGAGCAATGGCCTTAGATAGATTACTGGCGCAGAAGAGAAGGGTGGCCCGAGCTTATAATAAAAGAGTAAAGGAGAGGCGGTTCACCGTTGGTGATTTAGTTTGGAAGACCATCTTACCGGTTAATCAACAAGATCCAGAGTTCGGCAAATGGGCACCAAACTGGGAAGGACCATATTTAGTTACCGAAGTGATGAGTGGGAATGCATACAGATTAATGGATATTAATGGAAAAGAGCTACTTCGGTCAATCAATGGAAAATATTTGAAGAAATATCATCCTTCGATTTGGGAGATACAGCAATGATATGAGTACAATTACATGAAACGGAAATATGCTCCAATCTTAGCCACTAGGACTTTCAAATCCGTTTCCGAAGCATGAAGATCGGCTAAGAGATGAGCATAAAAACACAAGTCTTGCCCAAGTTTGGCTCGTTGTACTTCCAAGTCAGCCAGTCGGTGTGTGTTTTGTTTGAATTATCTCAGCAAGGTCATCCATCTCTTGGATTGTGTTCTCGTATAGATCAAATATGTGGTCGGCCAGATGCTCCGCTTGCGTTAATTGATTCCTCAGCAGCATCGGAGATTCTCCTTGCTCAAGTATAAGTCCCGAGAGGAAATCCCGAATATTAGCTGCAGCATCTACATCCGAGTGGAGTTGAGAACTGATTTGGTCAGCCTTGTCATGCTCTTCCTTCAAGATACATAACTGTTGTGATTCATTGACTATACGGGCTTCAAGGGTGTTAGCTGTTTGAGTAACCGAACTGAGATTGTGTATTTTCTCGGTGATCTGACGGACGGTGAACAAGCTGGAGGGGAAGAGAGAGAACAGTTCCCATGTCAAATCAAGGAAAAAAGGATCAGCAAACAGGAATAGTTTGGATCGTAATGAATTTGACAGCCTGGTCACTTCTGCTTCCAATTCAGGGGTCCCCAACAGGGTGTGATAACCACGGGAGAAAAGTTCGTAAAGTCGCTCCCAAGTAGCACGATCGTCGTCAGGGTTATGACTAACAGGTGAGTCTGAGAGTCAAATTGAGGAAAATAAATAAATAGCAAAGTATGTCAGAGTGCAAGGAATTGTTGTTATAAAATTTTACCTCTGAGAGTTGAATGATGCTCGCTTGAAGACATGATTAGCAGAGGAACTGATTGATGATTGAACCAAGGCGTCCTTGAGAAAAGAGAAGACGAAAGCAAGGTTTATAAAGGGAAATCAGGCCGAAGTATCCTCGGAAAAGATATGAGTTTCAAATATATAGAGGATAAGGTGGCGGTTATCAGAACGTGGGAGTATTTTTTTTTAAAATAAGTTAAACAGCGTGGAGATGTGGGATCGTGCGGAGAATATTCGGTTATCAACAGGGTAAATTTCCAAAGTTCAAGTTATCCGAGACTTAGGTTGGAGCACGTTCGGGAATTCTACTTGTTGATGTTGAGCTGTTTCCCTGAATCCCGATTACAGAGGAATGTAAGGTAAAATAATCTCAGAAACACGTTTTGACTTATCTCATTGCCATATTCCCGATTCAAAGCGCGTCAGGGATGCCCACGCCAAGCAATTCTTCGGGAAGAAGGTTTGATCCTTTAGGTCATTATGATCCCGAATTTCATTCACTATGCGAGAATTTTCGGGAAAAGGGTTTCAGTGCCTGTTACCAGTGTTATCTTCTTGACTCTAAGTTGTGAAAAGGATAAGGTGGAGAAAACTTTCGGGAAAGGAATTTGACCCTTTATGTTATCTTCCCGAAGTCAAGTTATCAAGAAGTTACGATGCAGGGAACTTAGTGAAATGCCAAAAATCCAGTATTCTGAGTGGAGCATACATAAGATTAAGAATGTCGCAGGGTTCATTCGGGAATTCAATAGCAAAATTACCATCCAGCCCTAGCTAACAATCGCTTGGCTTTCTTACAAAGTTTTGCAATTTAATCTCAAGGTTGAAGTTTTCCTCCATCATCTTCTTCCTCTGCTCCTCTGCACCCGAATTCTTACGCTTGCTGGAGTCATATTCCTTCGACAATGCTGTGTATTTTTCGAGATCTCGCCGGCAGGAAATACAAAGCTCACTTCGTTCAGCCTCCCGAAGACGGATCTGGTTGTCAACTACCTTGAGAGCTGCTTCCAGATCTGCCTTCTTCCTCTTGAGAGCCCCAACGTCTTGGTCAACAGCAGTGTAAGAAGTGAAGGATAGGAGTGCATCATCCATCCGTTCTTGTAATTCGTCTTGCATGGCTAGTCGTCGCTGCTCCATGGGAAGAAAGTAGGGTAAGGTGTGCATATTGACCCTTACCTGTCAACTGCTTGCTCCAACAAAACTGATCTGGAATTCGGTGCAGACGTTTTGAAGCTCAGCCAAAGGCATGTAAGAAGGATCCCCTGAAAAAATTTCCTGGGCAAGAGCTTTGGCTCGCTTCTCTCTTTTAGAATCCACGATCAGCTTCCCATAGCCAGGTTCCAACAGGTTTAAAAATTCTCGCCAATTAGCTCTGGCAACCTGGGGAGGAACAGGAGAAGTTGTCGACAAAAAGTCCTTCAACTGAACTGGAGCGATTTCCTTTGCCTTGAGTTGTTGAATTCGTTTGAAGGCGTCTTTTTCTTGTTCAGACAACAGGGGAATCTCTTCTGGCGTTGGATCAGCGATCGTTGACGAGGATGGTATGTCAGATTCTCTAGGGGATGATGTGGGTTGTGTCAAAAGAGGAGGCGAGCTTGTGGGAATTGACTCCAGAGGGAAGTCGGCGTTCTCGAGGAACGAAGTCCTGCAATTCAGAAAAGTTAGTTAGCCATCAGTTGAGTCTCTATGGGGAATGGTAGAGTAAGAATCCACACACCTGAAGTGCGAGCAGAAACATTTGCTTCGGGAGTAGAGGTTGAATCAGCAGGTTGATGCACATTAGGATCAGCTTCGTTTGGAGGGGTCGGAAGAGAAATCACTGAAATCGGGAATCCTAACAGGAGTTAGGATGAGGTATTTTAATAACAAAAGGAGTGGATTAAGAAGTACATACCAAGCGAAAGTACTTCTTCGGGCAAAGTAAACTCCTTGTGAGGGAAGGGCTCTTCTGGGATGAAGCCTGGAAGTGTAATTGCGAGCCTGTCTGATGTCGTCACTGTTATTGGAGAGTCAGGATGTGACTTCAGGCGTTATTGGATCAAGCTCGATCAAAGGCGGATGAGCAGGGGTCGAAGCTGTGAAAACTGGAACTTCAACAGTAGGTTCTGCGGGAGAAGAGCAGGTGTTTTCTTCGAAGGACCTGACAGTCAAGAGATTAAACTCTGGAATGATGAACTTAATAGCTACAGTATTGGTGTAAGAGAAGATATGATCACTCACCTTTACTTGATCTTGGCTTCTTCAGTAGCCGAAGTGGTGCATCGGGATTTAACCCTGAGATGAAGGTTCTGAAATGCGAATTCCTGTCCTTTGTGATGATTGTTTCAGAGTAAGCTTTCGAGGAGCAGGAGATTTCGGTGAAGCCGTCCTCTTGCGTTTGCCATCTGCAAGTGTAGTCGGGATTAAGTGGAAAGTAAAAGGTGAATCTACATAACTCGTACTTAAGAGGAAAGAGGTTAATTAACCTTTCTTTGCATCTCCCGAAGGTGCAGGTGCTGGGAGAGCTTTCGGTGTTGCGTCTGTAGTAGGAGTTGGGTCTGGTACTCGCAGATTTTGATCCAAGAATGAATCCAGATCCTCAATCTCGGAAAAGAAGCGGGAACGATGGTCACCCCACCAGAGTACAATTCGGGAGTGGTATACCGAGTTTTGGTTCATACCGAAACACAGGGAGTTTTCGGTATATCCTC
This sequence comes from Psidium friedrichsthalianum, assembly GCA_019149425.1. NCBI lineage: Eukaryota > Viridiplantae > Streptophyta > Magnoliopsida > Myrtales > Myrtaceae > Psidium > Psidium friedrichsthalianum. Next base: position 27,855 of record JAGVVM010020158.1, read on the forward strand.
CGAATTACGACTTTAAGCTCGAGAAAGGCAGAGGTGTCTGAAGATTTGCAAGTTACTTTTTCGGGAAGGAAGGAAAAGGAAAAAGTATAGAGTGCTGGGACAGGAGGCCCCTGAGTGAGCCCAAATTGCCGAGCGCAATATTGGGGGGAGTAAATTTCAAAACCAGAAATAAGTCGACCTTTGAACGAAATCTTGAGGGGAAGGTCGATGGAAGTTAACACGACTTGCCAGTACTCACTGCGGTTATTTGAAAAACCAGGGAGATACCGACGGAATTCGGAGAGAAAAAAAAGGGCAAAATCAAAAGCCTCTGCATCTACAGAGTAAAGCTGAGTAACGAAATACCGAAAATAGGAAGAAAATTCGGTATTAAGAGGGGCAACTTCCCGACTTAATGCTTGGCAAGCAGGGGTATCTGGTATAGAGATGGAAAGGGGCTGGCCAAATCGGGATTCTGAAAACCAGGACGGAAAATAAAAGCAGCCCAGACTTGCAGAATCCAGAGGGGGCCACCGAAAACCCCTAAGATGCCGGTGGAAGTGACGGAAGCAGCATGGGATAAACCCCTATACAGAGGGCAAGAGCAGTCTTACCCAAGCTAACTTAGTTCCGGAGGCTAAAGCAGTGGCTATATAGAGAAAATCTTTAGAAACCCTTATAACAGGGTGACAAAAAAGGAACTTGCACAGCCAGTAGAGCAAAAAGGCGATGTGCTCTTCTTCGGTAACCTCCCCTTCCTTTTTGAAGTATTTGTTCAGAAAAGTCCCGTAGGACAGGTCAGAATCCGAGAGTAAGCGAAACTCTGGATGAGTATTTACGGAAAGGGTGGCGACATCTTCTCCTAAAAGGCTAGCCCAGTAATACAAGCCAAGTCCAGAAGGGTTACAGTCATGGGGGCAAAAGGGAAAAAGAAGCAATTTGTGGATGACGACCAAAAACTGGACAGGGCACCGATTAGTTCAAAGTTCAGGCGGAAATCAAAACAGGAAAAGCGAAGGGCATCGTGAATCTGGAGTTCATCCCAGAGTGCAGCCTTAGAAGCAGAAAGTCGAGAGTACCATTGGTAAAACGACTGGTCGAAAGGGAAAAAAGCCCTAAATCGAGTAGGCTGGGAAACCCAATGATGAAACTGAATGGGTTGATGATGAATAGGAAGAACCTCAGTCAGGTGCCGAGGGAAAACATCAGAGAAAATCTTGGGGAGCAAAAAGTGATTGTAAACAGCAGGACCTAGGACGAATGAATCAGTACCGTCATTGTTCAGCAGGGAGAAGTAGTGACGGTCATCCAAATCGTCTGATTCCACGAAGTCGGAAAAGCGGTCAAGAGCCGTTGCATGGAGAAAGTTTGAAGCTTGAGACGCCATTGATGAGAAAATGAGGGATTGACGTTAGGGTTTCGACAGGATGCTCTGGAGGAGAAGAGAAAGACCAGGCGAGAGCGCGAAAATGAAACGAAGGTAATGAGAATAGGACAAAAATTTGATTATGTGGGGACAAACAGCTTTATAGCTGATTTGAAAAGGGTCGATGAAACGATGAGAAAAGCGTCGTTTGATGCAAAGAAGGAAAATGAATTTTGGAGAAACGACGCGAGATGCACCGTTTGGAGAAAGAAGTTGAAAAGATGGGTATTTAAGATGACAAGAAAGACGACGTCAGAAGAAAAAGAAAAGACGCCGTTCGGGAAAGAGGAGCTGTTGAGAGTTTAAAAGAATTAAACTTTCTTAATTCTTTTAAAAGGGGGCATATGTTGACACCATAAAATTGCTGCCCAAATCGGTGTCTTGGAATGACGG
>JAGVVM010020159.1:0-14798 GCA_019149425.1 Psidium friedrichsthalianum
TGTTGACACCATAAAATTGCTGCCCAAATCGGTGTCTTGGAGATGACGTGTACGAAAAGGAGTACCATCAATAAATCCCTAAGTACGATGAGAAGGAAACGTTACATCGAAGGACAAACCCACGTTTTCCATTCGGGATGTAAGTATCATTCGGGAGAATTGGAGGGTAGGATCCCGAAGTAAGGCAAGAAGAAAATGTCTTACAGAATAACAAGCCGACGCATTGTTATTCGAGACGTGCGCAGCATTCGGGAAGGTTAAGGGGTATTCCCGAATGAAAGGAACGCTATACTTGAGTTCGGCATATCGCACAGCGCGAAAGTTTCATGCCGAAGGTCGGGAAGTGCAAAGCAAAACTCATGGGCGCGAACAGGTTTTTCGGAGTGAAGGGAGAATATTCAAAAATGGGAAGTTACTTAAACGGTTATGAGCCACGAAGAGCATGAGTTCCATTTTTCATGAATCAGTTTTGAGGATCGTGGAGGACAAGCGATGGTGCCGAAATTCGAATGTTTGAAATTAAAGAATAACTGCTCGAGCGGTTACGAGCACAAGAAGAATAAGTATCCAGAAAAAAGGGAGAGAGAGGGATCGAAAAACAACCATCCAGAAAAATACTCTGTTTTCACTTGAAGTTTTGTTGCTTTCGTTGTTGTTCGCAGCTTAGTTTTAACTTTCCTCGCAACTTTCATTACCTGTAGTTTCAGATTCCAGTAATCTACTTACCAATTTCCGCAAGTAGGAGTATTGTAGCCGTAAATCATCCGAATTTCCACACGCCTTCATCAGTCACTATCCCATTCACGCAGTTCGTCCATTTTCTCATTCAGAACAGAGCCGCAGAACCCTTTTAAATAAAAACCGAAGTACGAATTTCGGTGAAAGATATTCCCGATCACAGATCGCGCGAACATCTTTTTGGCACGCCCGGTGGGACACGAGTGGTGAGTTTTTGAGAAAATGGTGAGAACAAGGAATCAACTGGATGGTCAGAATGACAATACAAACAATCCAGGTGATGGTAATCAGTCGGAGCATTCGGCAGCCAACGTGGTAGGTGGAACTAATGTTGACATCCCACGGCAGTTGACGGATGATCAAGCTCGTGTACTAGCACCAGATGCTACACTGGTAGCCACAATGAAGCGAATGTTTGAAGAACAGCAGAATGAATTGACTAACCATATGATCCGCCATGTCACTGATGTCATCAAGCCAATGGTGGTCAATGCGATAAATGATGTCATATCGCGACCGGGTTCTTCATCTCAGGGACATCCTTTTCAGGCAAACGCTTCTATGGCTATGCCTTGTCCCCCAATGTATGGCCCACCTATTGCTGGTCAGGGAAGCGCAGGATTTCCTTTTCAACCTTCTCCAGTTAGGATCATACCAAGGCCAGAAAATCCAACTCAAGTGAATCTAGTAAATGGAGTAAGTGGGTATACCTTCCCACAAGGTGGTCCAGCCGAAGGAGCAGCACCAACCCAAATGTCCAGAATATACATCCGATGCCGAATGTACCCAATCTGGAGCCGATGAGGCCTTTGGGAATTCCAGCATATCCGTATGGTGTTGGGAATCAACCTTATAGACCAGCACCACCGGTTAACCTTAATCCAGAGAATCAAGGAGCTGATAGGCCTATACCGGTTGATCCTAGGGGGCAAGAGGCATGGGCTGGCCAGCAGAACGGGAGACCATGGAATCCCGATCGAGTAGCAGAGTTAGTGCTCCAACAGTTGGGGGTAGACAGGGGTATGCCGAGGCCAGTGTATAGGAAGCCACATCCTGACTGGGTGGATAACATCCCTTATCCGAGGGGATTTAAAACGCCAGACTTTGCTGTTTTTACTGGTGAAGAAGACCAGTCAACGGTGGAGCACATAGGGCGATTCTTAGCACAGTGTGGAGAAGCAGGCACAAATGAATACTTGAGGCTCAAGTTATTTCCCTTGTCATTGTCTAAGACAGCATTTACTTGGTACACCAACTTACCAGCAAACTCGATCCAGACATGGGCTGAAATGGAAAGGCAGTTCCATTCTCAATTTTATCGATCAGTACCCGAAGTGTCAGTAGCCGATTTAGCGAGAATGCACCAGTATGGTGGTGAAACTGCAGATCAGTTCATTGCTCGGTTTAAGAAGTCAAGGAACCGATGCTTGACATCCCTCACGGAGAAAGAATTTACTGATCTTGCGTTTAATGGATTGAAGTTTAATCTTCGGGAGCGTTTTGAAGGCCAGACGTTTGATGATCTTTTTCAGTTAACGACCAGGGTCTCAAAGTACGAGCATCTCCTGAAGGAGAAGGATAAAAGGCCAATAAAGGAGAATAGACAGGCTCTGGTAGAGATCGGAAATCCCGAAGTAGACATCCCGATGGAAGAAGAAGAGGAAAAAGAGATAGCAGTGGCAACAATGGTGTTAGACAAACCGTATATGTGCCCAGCTCTCAAACCAGCGAAGATGAAGGGACTTGCAATGGCAAAAGCAAAAGAATCAAATAGTTATTCGTTTGACATTTACAAGTTAGACGAAATATTTGATCTCTTGCTGAAAGACGGGAAGATCAAATTGGCCGAAGGGCAGAAAATCCCGTCTAAGGAAGAGTTGGTAGATAAGAGATATTGCAAATGGCACCATTCGGTTAGCCATAACACTGCAAACTGTATTGTCTTTAGAAAGACAATACAAGAAGCGATTCGGCAAGGCAAGATCAAGTTTGCTGAAGACAAAGGAAAAGCACCAATGGAAGTTGATGTAGATCCTTTCCCAAAGATGACTGGAATGGTGAATATTCGTACCCCATCGGGTTATCAAACCGAAGGTGTATGCTTTCATTGTCACCAGGACATGAATCGTCAAGACCAATACTGGTCGGGATATCGGTTTGTTCGAGGAGCTAGAGGAAGATACCGATCAGGCTCTTTCATTCGGGGAAGTAGTAGACCCCGAAGAGAATGTATAAGTGATTTCATAAGTCGTCCAGTCCGCGAAGCTAGAGGAAGATACCGATCAGGTTCATTCATTCGGGGAAATAACAGATCCCGAGGAGGCTATGGACACGGTTCCACGCATCATTTAGTACGTGGGACTAGGGGAAGATACATAAATAGATTCTATCCCAGAAAGGAAAACCAGACACGGAGGGCGCCTGAAGCAATTATGCCAGAAAAGCCAACTCAGATACAAAATCCTTGCCGTGAGCCGGAAAACGAAACACAGATAAGTAAAGTCAGGTCCGAGATTGTAGTTCCAAACACTTCTTTTCAGGAGCATATGAGGGATGGTCAATGCGCACAATTAAAATTGGAAGATTGGCGTGAGTTAGCGCATTGTGAGCACAAGAAAGAGCTTTGTCATCAGCAGGTTCGGGAATCTGATAGGAATCAAGGCAAATCCCGAAGTGACGAAGTAGGTAATATTGCAAATGAGCCAATAAAAAGAAGAGTTTATGGCAGTGTTACAAGGAAGGGGACTCAGATGTCGGACTCCTTGGAGAACCAAGCGGCAAATATGATTATGTTGTGTCCTACAGTAAGCCAGAGTACCTCACGCGTCCATCATTTCCAGTTGAACCGTCTGGTTGGGGGGATGAATTTGATGATCAACCACCTCCCGCATTGGAGAAAAGCAAGAAGGGAAATCGTCCCGAAGCATCGCAGGATAAGAAGGTCCAAACGGGTCAGAGTAATAATCAAGGGGTGAGAGCAATAAGGCTCCAAACAAATCAACCAAGGAAAAGAGTTTGTGGCAGCGTTACCAAGATGGAGATCCCGAAGTTGGTCTTCTTGGAGAACCAAGTGGAAAGTTCGAGTACGTTGTATATTATGGAAAGCCCGATTATCTCAAAGAACCACAGTTGCCGGTTGAACCGTCTGGTTGGGGGGAAGAATTTGATGATTCAACGCCTGAGCCTGTGCCACGAGAAGTCAAGGAGAATAAAATCTCCCAAGCCCGACATGGCCTTATTAAAGAAAGGGAGGATTATTCAGTACAAACCAATTCCACTCAAGTTTGAAAGGAAGAAGACTTACAAAATTCCTCACGATCTTCCCGAAGGAAAATGGAAGGAAGCAAAACCACCCGGCCAAGCTTCATACCGAACCATCAAAAGGCGGGACCAAAGGCAGAAGAGTAGGCAAAGGTATTTTGAACAGGTTCGGAGCGAGAGGAATGTCCCGAACCACTGGAAAAGGAATTGGGTTTGGAAACGTAGTGATATCGAAATAGAGAAAAATAAGGAAGGAGAGGCTGTGACACCAACCCAGCAAGGAGAAGGTTCAAACCAAAGCTCGATCCAAGGAAAAGAAGTTCGAGAAGAACGGCCAACAATAGATTTTGGACAGTTCACAGTAGAGCTAGCCCCTAAGCATGAACGTGGTGTCAGGCAAGATCGCATGAAGCCTGAGAGCAATGAAGCTAATCGACTTCGGAAAGGGAAGTCTAAGATGCCAAAAGAGCGCGATTATCCTGAAAGAATCGGGATGGTAAATGCGAAACTCCCACTTGAATTCGGGATAAGCTTAACAGTGGAAGAGGATTTAGGACATATTTCTGAGAGGGAAGTGGCTATGGCAGAGTTTCACTTTTCTGAGGATGAAGTAATGGAGTTTGAGAAAGTCCCAGTTGAGAGAGCCAAACATCTAAAGTCGTTGCTTATATCCGGTAAAGTGGATGGAAGACCCGTAGGCAAGATCTTTGTGGATGCTGGGGCGACCTTGAATTTAATGTCGTACGGATACTTTAGAAAGTTGGGCAAGAAAGATGAGGAGATCACACCGTCGAATGTACAGTTATCCGATTTTCTGGGAGAAGTGACAAGCGTGAAAGGAGCTGTTGTGGTGAATCTTACTATTGGGTCCAAAACAACAAGGACTACTTTCTTCGTGATCGAGTCTGATGGCACGTATAATTTGTTGCTTGGGAGGGATTGGATTCATGCCAATCAATGTGTGCCATCTACGTTACATCAGATGCTGGCATTTTGGAATGGGGAGAAAGTAGAATATGTAAAAGCAGACGGGAAAGTCATCCCGATAGGATGGACAGAGATTCACCCAGAAGACGAGATTACTTGAGTGGAAACCGAGTTTTGGAGATTCCCGAGACCGATTCACGGTCTTATGCATTTTGCCGCTTTGGTAAGGGAAGGAATGAATGGATCCCTAAATCGAGCTTGGCATCTCAAGACTTGAAAGATCTTTATGGAAGTCGATACATCGTTACGAGGAACTGAAACAAGGTACTGGGCATACTTGGCTGAAATGGTTCAGCAGGATCAGAAAGCATCAGATTGTATCGAAGAATGGGAAGAGTCACCGATTAAAGAGGAGGCCAAGTCCATGGAGATTGAAGACCCTCTGATTGAGATAAATATCGGGAAGGATGGGCATTACCGACCCGTATTTGTAAGTGCACTTCTACCAGGGGGCATGAGGAATGAGTTGGTAGAGTTGCTTACCCAATACAAGGATTGCTTCGCTTGGGATTACCATGAGATGCCGGGATTATCAAGAGAGGTTGTTGAGCACAGGTTACCAATTAAAAAGGGATTCCGTCCGCATAAACAGCAAGCGAGGAGGTTCGCCCCAGATGTGGTCGACAAAATTAAGGAGGAAATTGAAAGATTACTGAGGGCGGGATTTATCGAGACGGCCAGGTATGTGGAATGGATCTCTAACATAGTTCCAGTGAAAAAGAAGAACGGGAAATTACGGGTGTGTATTGATTTTCGGAACCTTAATGCTGCTACTCCGAAAGACGAGTACCACATGCCCATAGCAGACATGTTGATTGACTCGGCATCGGGAAATGAGATGTTATCTTTAATGGATGGACATTCGGGATATAACCAGATATTCATCGCTCGGGAAGATGTCCCGAAAACAGCCTTTAGGTGTCCGGGGGCCATTGGGACTTTCAATGGATTGTCATGCCATTCGGGTTAAAGAATGCGGGAGCAACATATCAGCGAGCGATGAACTTTATCTTCCATGACATGATCGGGAAGTTTATGGAAGTTTACGTTGACGATATTGTTGTGAAGTCAGCTCGGGATGATCATCTGGATTACTTGGAGCAGGCCTTCATCCGCATGAGAAAGTATAAGTTAAAGATGAATCCACTTAAATGTGCCTTCGGTGTGCAAGCTGGGAATTTTTTGGGGTTCCTTGTTAACCAAAGAGGAATTGAAGTGGATAGGCACAAAGCAAAGGCCATCATGGAATTAAGACCACCTGAGTCGAAGAAGCAGCTCCAGATGATACTTGGAAAGATTAATTTCTTGCGTCGGTTCATTGCTAATTTATCTGGGAAAGTTGAACCGATGTCACAGCTTCTAAGACTCAAAGACAAAGACATATTTGTCTGGGATGAGAAGCAGCAAGAGGCTTTTGATGCGATCAAGAATTACTTAGTAAAGCCCCCTGTTCTAGTGTCACCAAAGCTTGGTAAGCCGGTGAAATTGTATATATCGGCTGCCGATAATACTATCGGGAGTATGTTGGCACAAGAAAATGATGAAGGAAAAGAACAAGCGGTATATTATTTGAGCAGGACGTTGACTGATGTTGAAAAACGTTATACCGCGCTAGAAAAATTATGTTTGTCTTTGTATTTTGCATCTGTGAAATTAAGACATTACTTGTTGCCAACTACTGTATACGTGCTTGCCAAGACAGATGTGATAAAATACATGTTGTCTCGGCCTATCATAAAAGGTCGGGTAGCTAAGTGGGCGTTCATCTTGTCTGAGTTTGATCTAGTATACGTCCCACTAAAGGCAGTGAAAGGGCAAGCCGTAGCCGATTTCCTTACCGAATACCCGTGTTTGCAAATGGGAGAAAGTGAGCAAAATGAACAACATCTCGCTTGCGTTGTGCCATGGACCATGTACTTCGATGGATCATGTGCTAACAACAATTCGGGAGTTGGCTTGGTCATAATATCTCCCAGCGGAGAATATACCAGGTGCGTTTGTAAGTTAGATTTTGAATGTTCAAATAATCAAGCCGAATATGAAGCACTGGTTATCGGGTTGGGAATATTAAGTGATCTACATGCCCAGTTTGTTAAAATAATTGGTGATTCCCAACTAGTGATTAAACAGCTGAATGGAGATTACCAATGCTTGAATGAAAATTTGATTGGCTATTATTATCTGGCCAAGAAACAATTGAGTCAGTTCTTAGACTATGAAGTTGTTCATGTTAAGAGGAAAATGAATCAAGAAGCCAATGAGTTAGCACAGATGGCTTCGGGATACAAAATATCAAAAGAACTGGCAGGCATGGTTTCAAACATCGTGCTATCGGTACCTTCCATTAAGCAAAGAGAGATACCGATAGCCATGAGCGAAGAAGTCCCGAAAGAAGACTGGAGAAAGCCCATAGTGGAATATCTCAAGAGCCTAACTCAAGAGACCAAAAGTTAAGAAGGCAAGCTCAGAAATACATTTTGATGGAAGAAGAATTGTATTACAAATCTTCCGATGGTTTGTTGCTGCGGTGCTTGAACGAAGGTGATGCAAAATTGGTCATGGCAGAGGTACATGAAGGAATATGTGGAGCGCATCAGGCTGGAATAAAGATGAGATGGTTGTTGAAAAGACACGGATATCATTGGCCTTCAATGATGCGAGATTGCATTGAGTATGCTAAGGCGTGTCATTCCTGTCAGAGACATGGACCATTGCAGCATGCACCATCCGTGGAGCTTAACCCGATCATAAAACCGTGGCCATTTAGAGGATGGGCAATGGACATAATCGGTAAGATCTATCCACCATCCTCTAATAAACATAGTTTTATATTGCTTGCTACAGATTATTTCACGAAATGGGTGGAGGCAATTCCATATAAGAGCATAAGTCAGGGTACGGTGATCAAGTTTATTGAAGAAAACATCATTCACCGATTTGGATTGCCCGAGACAATCACAGCCGATCAAGGTACTGTATTTACTGGACGAGAAGTGATGAGTTTCGCCCAGTCGAGAGGAATCAAGATGTTGCATTCGACACCATACTACCCGCAGGCTAATGGGCAAGCTGAAGCTACGAATAAAATAGTTGTGGGGTTGATCAAAAGGCATTTGGAAGAAAACCCGAGAAAGTGGGACTCTCTGTTGTCAACAGTGTTGTGGGCTTACCGAACCTCTAGAAGATCAAGTACAGGTGTCAGCCCATATATGCTTACTTATGGACAAGAGGCTGTGCTACCGATGGAAATCACAGTGGAGTCTTTAAGAGTTCAACTCCAAAGCGAGTTACTTCCCGAAGACTATCGTGACTGGATGCATATTAATCTTGATGACTTAGACGAAGTTCGAGCAATGGCCTTAGATAGATTACTGGCGCAGAAGAGAAGGGTGGCCCGAGCTTATAATAAAAGAGTAAAGGAGAGGCGGTTCACCGTTGGTGATTTAGTTTGGAAGACCATCTTACCGGTTAATCAACAAGATCCAGAGTTCGGCAAATGGGCACCAAACTGGGAAGGACCATATTTAGTTACCGAAGTGATGAGTGGGAATGCATACAGATTAATGGATATTAATGGAAAAGAGCTACTTCGGTCAATCAATGGAAAATATTTGAAGAAATATCATCCTTCGATTTGGGAGATACAGCAATGATATGAGTACAATTACATGAAACGGAAATATGCTCCAATCTTAGCCACTAGGACTTTCAAATCCGTTTCCGAAGCATGAAGATCGGCTAAGAGATGAGCATAAAAACACAAGTCTTGCCCAAGTTTGGCTCGTTGTACTTCCAAGTCAGCCAGTCGGTGTGTTTTGGTTTGAATTATCTCAGCAAGGTCATCCATCTCTTGGATTGTGTTCTCGTATAGATCAAATATGTGGTCGGCCAGATGCTCAGCTTGCGTTAATTGATTCCTCAGCATCGGAGATTCTCCTTGCTCAAGTATAAGTCCCGAGAGGAAATCCCGAATATTAGCTGCAGCATCTACATCCGAGTGGAGTTGAGAACTGATTTGGTCAGCCTTGTCATGCTCTTCCTTCAAGATACATAACTGTTGTGATTCATTGACTATACGGGCTTCAAGGGTGTTAGCTGTTTGAGTAACCGAACTGAGATTGTGTATTTTCTCGGTGATCTGACGGACGGTGAACAAGCTGGAGGGAAGAGAGAGAACAGTTCCCATGTCAAATCAAGGAAAAAAGGATCAGCAAACAGGAATAGTTTGGATCGTAATGAATTTGACAGCCTGGTCACTTCTGCTTCCAATTCAGGGGTCCCCAACAGGGTGTGATAACCACGGGAGAAAAGTTCGTAAAGTCGCTCCCAAGTAGCACGATCGTCGTCAGGGTTATGACTAACAGGTGAGTCTGAGAGTCAAATTGAAAAAATAGAATAAATAGCAAAGTATGTCAGAGTGCAAAGGAATTGTTGTTATAAAATTTTTACCTCTGAGAGTTGAATGATGCTCGCTTGAAGACATGATTAGCAGAGGAACTGATTGATGATTGAACCAAGGCGTCCTTGAGAAAAGAGAAGACGAAAGCAAGGTTTATAAAGGGAAATCAGGCCGAAGTATCCTCGGAAAAGATATGAGTTTCAAATATATAGAGGATAAGGTGGCGGTTATCAGAACGTGGGGAGTATTTTTTTTTGAAAATAAGTTAAACAGCGTGGAGATGTGGGATCGTGCGGAGAATATTCGGTTATCAACAGGGTAAATTTCCAAAGTTCAAGTTATCCGAGACTTAGGTTGGAGCACGTTCGGGAATTCTACTTGTTGATGTTGAGCTGTTTCCCTGAATCCCGATTACAGAGGAATGTAAGGTAAAATAATCTCAGAAACACGTTTTGACTTATCTCATTGTCATATTCCCGATTCAAAGCGCGTCAGGGATGCCCACGCCAAGCAATTCTTCGGGAAGAAGGTTTGATCCTTTAGGTCATTATGATCCCGAATTTCATTCACTATGCGAGAATTTTCGGGAAAAGGGTTTCAGTGCCTGTTACCAGTGTTATCTTCTTGACTCTAAGTTGTGAAAAGGATAAGGTGGAGAAAACTTTCGGGAAAGGAATTTGACCCTTTATGTTATCTTCCCGAAGTCAAGTTATCAAGAAGTTACGATGCAGGGAACTTAGTGAAATGCCAAAAATCCAGTATTCTGAGTAGAGCATACATAAGATTAAGAATGTCGCAGGGTTCATTCGGGAATTCAATAGCAAAATTACCATCCAGCCCTAGCTAACAATCGCTTGGCTTCTCTTACAAAGTTTTGCAATTTAATCTCAAGGTTGAAGTTTTCCTCCATCATCTTCTTCCTCTGCTCCTCTGCACCCGAATTCTTACGCTTGCTGGAGTCATATTCCTTCGACAATGCTGTGTATTTTTCGAGATCTCGCCGGCAGGAAATACAAAGCTCACTTCGTTCAGCCTCCCGAAGACGGATCTGGTTGTCAACTACCTTGAGAGCTGCTTCCAGATCTGCCTTCTTCCTCTTGAGAGCCCCAACGTCTTGGTCAACAGCAGTGTAAGAAGTGAAGGATAGGAGTGCATCATCCATCCGTTCTTGTAATTCGTCTTGCATGGCTAGTCGTCGCTGCTCCATGGGAAGAAAGTAGGGTAAGGTGTGCATATTGACCCTTACCGTGTCAACTGCTCCAACAAAACTGATCTGGAATTCGGTGCAGACGTTTTGAAGCTCAGCCAAAGGCATGTAAGAAGGATTCCCTGAAAAAATTTCCTGGGCAAGAGCTTTGGCTCGCTTCTCTCTTTTAGAATCCACGATCAGCTTCCCATAGCCAGGTTCCAACAGGTTTAAAAATTCTCGCCAATTAGCTCTGGCAACCTGGGGAGGAACAGGAGAAGTTGTCGACAAAAAGTCCTTCAATTGAACTGGAGCGATTTCCTTTGCCTTGAGTTGTTGAATTCGTTTGAAGGCGTCTTTTTCTTGTTCAGACAACAGGGGAATCTCTTCTGGCGTTGGATCAGCGATCGTTGACGAGGATGGTATGTCAGATTCTCTAGGGATGATGTGGGTTGTGTCAAAAGAGGAGGCGAGCTTGTGGGAATTGACTCCAGAGGGGAAGTCGGCGTTCTCGAGGAACGAAGTCCTGCAATTCAGGAAAGTTAGTTAGCCATCAGTTGAGTCTCTATGGGGAATGGTAGAGTAAGAATCCACACACCTGAAGTGCGAGCAGAAACATTTGCTTCGGGAGTAGAGGTTGAATCAGCAGGTTGATGCACATTAGGATCAGCTTCAGTTGGAGGGGTCGGAAGAGAAATCACTGAAATCGGGAATCCTAACAGGAGTTAGGGATGAGGTATTTTAATAACAAAAGGAGTTGATTAAGAAGTACATACCAAGCGAAAGTACTTCTTCGGGCAAAGTAAACTCCTTGTGAGGAAGGGCTCTTCTGGGATGAAGCCTGGAAGTGTAATTGCGAGCCTGTCTGATGTCGTCACCGTTATTGGAGAGTCAGGATGAGTGACTTCAGGCGTTATTGGATCAAGCTCGATCAAAGGCGGATGAGCAGGGGTCGAAGCTGTGAAGACTGGAACTTCAACAGTAGGTTCTGCGGGAGAAGAGCAGGTGTTTTCTTCGAAGGACCTGACAGTCAAGAGATTAAACTCTGGAATGATAAACTTAATAGCTACAGTATTGGTGTAAGAGAAGATATGATCACTCACCTTTACTTGATCTTGGCTTCTTCAGTAGCCGAAGTGGTGCATCGGGATTTAAACCCTGAGATGAAGGTTCTGAAATGCGAATTCCTGTCCTTTGTGATGATTGTTTCAGAGTAAGCTTTCGAGGAGCAGGAGATTTCGGTGAAGCCGTCCTCTTGCGTTTGCCATCTGCAAGTGTAATCGGGATTAAGTGGAAAGTAAAAGGTGAATCTACATAACTCGTACTTAATGAAGAAAGAGGTTAATTAACCTTTCTTTGCATCTCCCGAAGGTGCAGGTGCTGGGAGTGCTTTCGGTGTTGCGTCTGTTGTAGGAGTTGGGTCTGGTACTCGCAGATTTTGATCCAAGAATGAATCCAGATCCTCAATCTCGGAAAAGAAGCGGGAACGATGGTCACCCCACCAGAGTACAAATTCGGGAGTAGTATAGCCGAGTTTTGGTTCATACCGAAACACAGGGAGTTTTCGGTATATCCTCCGAATTACGACTTTAAGCTCGAGAAAGGCAGAGGTGTCTGAAGATTTGCAAGTGACTTTTTCGGGAAGAGAAGGAAAGGAAAAAGTATAGAGTGCTGGGACAGGAGGCCCCTGAGTGAGCCCAAATTGCCGAGCGCAATATTGGGGGGAGTAAATTTCAAAACCAGAAATAAGTCGACCTTTGAACGAAATCTTGAGGGGAAGGTCGATGGAAGTTAACACAACTTGCCAGTACTCACTGCGGTTATTTGAAAAACCAGGGAGATACCGACGGAATTCGGGAGAAAGAAAAGGGGCAAAATCAAAAGCCTCTGCATCTACAGAGTAAAGCTGAGTAACGAAATACCGAAAATAGGAAGAAAATTCGGTATTAAGGGGGCAACTTCCCGACTTAATGCTTGGCAAGCAGGGGTATCTGGTATAGAGATGGAAAGGGGCTGGCCAAATCGGGACTCTGAAAACCAGGACGGAAAATAAAAAGCAGCCCAGACTTGCAGAATCCAGAGGGGGCCACCGAAAACCCCTAAGATGCCGGTGGAAGTGACGGAAGCAGCATGGGATAAACCCCTATACAGAAGGGCAAGAGCAGTCTTGCCCAAAGCTAACTTAGTTCCGGAGGCTAAAGCAGTGGCTATGTACAGAAAATCTTTAGAAACCCTTATAACAGGGTGACAAAAAAGGAACTTGCACAGCCAGTAGAGCAAAAAGGCGATGTGCTCTTCTTCGGTAACCTCCCCTTCCTTTTTGAAGTATTTGTTCAGAAAAGTCCCGTAGGACAGGTCAGAATCCGAGAGTAAGCGAAACTCTGGATGAGCATTTACGGAAAGGGTGGCGACGTCTTCTCCTAAAAGGCTAAGCCCAGTAATACAAGCCAAGTCCAGAAGGGTTACAGTCATGGGGGCAAAAGGGAAAAAGAAGCAATTTGTGGATGACGACCAAAAACTGGACAGGGCACCGATTAATTCAAAGTTCAGGCGGAAATCAAAACAGGAAAAGCGAAGGGCATCGTGAATCTGGAGTTCATCCCAGAGTGTAGCCTTAGAAGCAGAAAGTCGGGAATACCATTGGTAGAACGACTGGTCAAAAGGGAAAAAAGCCCTAAATCGAGTAGGCTGGGAAACCCAATGATGAAACTGAATGGGTTGATGATGGATAGGAAGAACCTCAGTCAGGTGTCGAGGGAAAACATCAGAGAAAATCTTGGGGAGTAAAAAGTGATTGTAAACAGCAGGACCCAGGACGAAGGAATCAGTACCGTCATTGTTCAGCAGAGAGAAGTAGTGACGGTCATCCAAATCGTCTGATTCCACGAAGTCGGAAAAGCGATCAAGGGCCGTTGCATGGAAAAAGTTTGAAGCTTGAGACGCCATTGATGAGAAAATGAGGGATTGACGTTAGGGTTTCGACAGGATGCTCTGGAGGAGAAGAGAAAGATCAGGCGAGAGCGCGAAAATGAAACGAAGGTAATGAGAATAGGACAAAAATTTGATTATGTGGGGACAAACAGCTTTATAGCTGATCTGAAAAGGGTCGATGAAACGATGAGAAAAGCGTCGTTTGATGCAAAGAAGGAAAATGAATTTTGGAGAAACGACGCGAGATGCATCGTTTGGAGAAAGAAGTTGAAAAGATGGGTATTTAAGATGACAAGAAAGACGACGTCAGAAGAAAAAGAAAAGACGCCGTTCGGGAAAGAGGAGCATGTTGAGAGTTTAAAAGAATTAAACTTTTTAATTCTTTTAAAAGGGGGCATATGTTGACACCATAAAATTGCCGCCCAATTCGGTGTCTTGGAGATGACGTGTACGAAAAGGAGTACCATCAATAAATCCCTAAGTACGATGAGAAGGAAACGTTACACTGAAGATAAACCAACATTTTTCATTCGGGATGTATGCGTCATTCGGGAGAATTGAAAGGTAGGATCCCGAAGTAAAGCGAGAAGAAAATGCCATACAGAGTAACAAGCCGACGCATTGTCGTTCGGGATGTGCGCAACATTCGGGAAGGTTGAGGGATATTCCCGAATAAAAGGAATGCTGTACTTGAGTTCAGCATATCACACAGTGTGAAAGTTTCATACCGAAAGACGGGAGTGCGAAGCAAAACTCATGGGCGCGAACAGGTTTTTAAGTGAAGAGAGAGTATTTAAAAAAAAGGGAAGTTACTTATGCAGTTATGAACCACGAAGAACATGAGTCCCAATTTTCACGAATCAGTTTTGAGAATCGTGGTTTGAAAAAGACAAGTAGTGGCGCTAAAATTCGAAGGTTTGAAATCAAAGAATAACTGTTCGAACGGTTATGAGCACGAGAAGAATAAGTATCCAGAAAAAAGGAAGAGAGGATCCACAATCATCCAGAAAAAACACTCTGTTTTCCCTTGAAGTTTTTAAGCTTTCGTTGTTGTTCGCAGCCTAGTTTTAGCTTTCCTCGCAATTTTCATTACCTGTATTTTCAGATTCCAGTAATCTACTTACCAATTTCTGCAAGTAGGAGTATTGTAGCTGTAAATCATCCGAATTTCCACACGCCTTCATTAGTCACTATCCCATTCACACAGTTCGCCATTTTCTCATTCAGAACAGAGCCGCAGAACCCTTTTAAATAAAAACCGAAGTACGAATTTCGGTGAAAGATATTCCCGATCAC